>JAYJLU010026664.1:0-17183 GCA_036873645.1 Minona dolichovesicula | reverse complement strand
TATTTTAAGCAGCAAATTTGAATTCTGTGCATAAAATAGAGCTAGTCTATGCATTTTGTAAAATTGCACCCCTCAAAATGTTGAGAGTGGGACCTCTTACTGTATTATTACTCTATGATAAACATGATGTGAAAAACTATTATAAGATTTACAGAATGAATAATAATAAAATAATAATTTATTTAGGCAAAAAAATATATAGGCAATTTGAAGTATAAAAATTAAACCGTGAAACTTTTCCCTAAGTCTAATTAATTGTGTATCTATCACAACTATCTATCACGAAATAGTAAGTAAAGCGACGGTATATAGTGAGGAAATCTTCGAATTTGAATTATAAATAACACATACATATATAGTTATTTCTATATGGTGTAAAATACATAATGTATCCCCTCATACGCATACCAATAGCAGTCATGTAGCTATATGCCAGCGCGGATCCAGAAATGTTTCATAGGGGGGGCGATCACCCCAATAATTTAAATTTATAAAATTAAGTAATATATTTTTTTCATTTTTTCACAAAAGTCCATTTCTTTGGGGTGCTTATTTATTTTTCATAGGGGGTGGGGTCGCATCCCCGCCCCTCCCCTTTGATCGACTGTGTTTGTATAGCAATAAGTTCACATAGGCCTATAATCATTATATTGTGAACTCATTGTTACAAACACAGTCGATTTGAGAAGGTGCACTCTGATGCGTATACACATCAGAGTGCACCTTCTCAAATTGGGTCACTCAACATTACCGCACTCTCTCCTCTAACTCTCATCTCTCTCTCTCTCTCTCTCTCTCTCTCTCTCCTCTCTCTCTCTCTCTCTTTCTCTCTCTCTCTCTCTCTTTTGCAGCCTTCTTATTGTCATAATTACATGTTCACTATAGGTTATAGAGGTTCATCTGAAGAAGTGAATAGACGTTCACTAAATCTATAGATCAGTACCATATTCCCTACATTTCATTGTTTTTGTACATTAAATATTAATTAAATGGAGATAAATTGTGACCCTGTCGAATAGATCACAAAGACAGCTGCAAAGTCACAAAAGATATCTGCAAATAATAGTAAAATCAAATGCAATCTGCGAAAAAAATACGAAAATTATTAATCAATAATAATAATAATAGTTTATTTTATTTTAGTACCTATTTAAAGGAAGAAATGAAAAAATACAAGGGAAACTACTAGAGGCAGTCTGTGGCTGATCGAGCTAGTCACTTATGTAAATTAGGTTACAAAACATGGCAATTTGTTGAACATTAAAAACATTTAATGCTATAGAATAAAACCTAAAAATGCTATAGGTTAATGCTTGCGTACTCAAATCTGGAAGCACAGTTTAAGAGGGTACCGCGCAAATACAGACATGACAAAGTTACCGGAAAATCTCTTAATAATCTATCTAAACATATACAGGACACACGATGAACAAAAATTAGAAACCCTAAAGTAATCCGCAATGTCATACTACACAGTAGCTAAAATCCAACTGCAATAGTCTGAAATATTGAAAATGTCTCAACAGATTAACGCATTCAAACAGATTGCCCTTTTGGTATATGGTTCATCGCAGACACTGCAGTCATAGCTGAACCTATCATATAACGCAAACATGAAAAGAAGCCTGCGTAAATTTACCAATTTGCAAAATCCAAAATCCAATGAAATTATCAATCCCATTGACTGCCATTAACACTGCAATTGTAATTGTTCCCAGGTCTCTCTAGAGGTCTCAGAAAGGTCTCTCAAACTATCTTCAAAAGCAAAATGTGCATTCACATCCTATTCTTTAATTCTTAGCAGTATTCCAAAAGTAAACTTCGACTATGCCTTTAAAATTCACATTACACTTTTCACAACTTGAATGCTGCATTTTATGGAACAAGTTGTTTAGGTTTTTAACATAGGTATGTTAAAATATATATTTTATCATTATTTATCCGTGCTTAACTGAGGATAATAATTAATTGAAATCTGAAAATGTAAGAAATAAAGCTTACTTTTATTCATACCAGCTACTATTATTTATTCAAAAGTCTTCAAAGCCATACTACACATCTGGTGGGTGTAGTCTGATCAAACTACATATTATTACCCAGTCTCCAGTCGAGTATTTTTCCCCACCACCCGGCTAAATAACAGAAAGAGAATATAAGAATATTATATGATAATAATTAGCGCCAACATAAAAGGATATGCCATATAAGTGAATAACGGATGGAAATGAGTACATGAGCCCCATTGTAAAAAACTTTTGTTGCGGGGTGGATGGTTGGCTCTGGAATACAGCCCTAATGTAAAAGAATTCACTGAATTTCACAATGTTTTTTCCCACTGATAGGTTTAATGATTTTATTTTACTAAAAATTTAGCAGTATACTGAGAATAATCAGATTAATCCTTTTCTAAAACGCGGTTCCCATGTGGATGACAGAATTGTTTAAATTGACTTTAAATAAATAAATTTAGAACAGGCCAATGGTTTCGTTTTCATTTTAGACCAAACAGTTTAGTAAATCGCTTTAATCGCATTACACTAATCTAATTCAGCTACACCTAATTCTTTTCTGTAAATATCATATTTCTAATAATTGAATTGTAAATATTTGACCTGAAAGTTCCTCCTCATCCAATATCACAACTATAATTCACTTGATTTAGGGTCAAGCCTGCCCCTCTACTCTAGCTTAGCTACTAGTCTAATATCGTCTAATTGACATTATGAATGCAGAATGTTATTTTAATGGCAACATTTTAGTTTATGTATGATAAGCACTGCACATTCGTTTAAGTAAATTGATCACAGTGATAAAATTACGTTCTTTTAATTGAATTATCCAACAATAGTGAATAATTTTATCTATTACACTACTGGACTATTTCATAATAAGTATTTGCTAATCTAATGCTTATTCAGTGTAACTACATTTACTGCACAATCCTTAAAGTCCTGAATAGTTATGCAACATGCAATTCAATAAGCATAATAGTGTGCTGTATTACCTTGAATGAATATGTTGCACAATCAAATTTAACTATCATTTGTTACTAGTTAGAGGACTAGAGTTAGGATTGGGCATAGCTATATAACATAATAGAATAGCACTTCAACTTAATGCATATTGCACAATCAGATTTTACATATCTTTCTTTCTCAATGAGAGCACAATTGCCATACTAACATATATAGCCATCTCATTTTTCATAGTGCAATCAGATTTAACTTCTCTTTTCCATTAAGCTCAAGCTATCCACTGAATTAATCTTTCTTTCACAATATTTCTGCAACATACAGTTTAATAAGCATATGCCTAGTGGTGTTTCACATCTGAGCACATTCATCATGTTTCAGATTTAACTATCTTCTGTCACTGAGATGGCCACTAAATAGCCACATCATTTTTCATAGCAAATTCATATGTAATGTCTTTTCTCATTGAGCTCAAGCTATACACCATAATAGAATAGCCTCACTTTCAATAGATTTAACAATACAATTCTTGCATCTTGAGTTGTCTAGCATTATATTACAGTAAATTATCATCTTAACCAGATAATTAACTCCAAAATATGTTTTTTCATTTAGATATAAAATCATGATATAGCATATTGCCTTATTTTTACTATAATCATTTTAACTATAGGATATGATAGTCATATTTAACATAATCGGAGATTCACCCCATTTTCAAAAACATTCAGTGTACTCTTATTACCTCCTGCATCAGAATCTTTTATTTTTGGATGTTACATAGCTGTTGGAGCCCAATTACCAACCAGACCAGTTTGGCCCAATTTCCAACCTGTTAGGTATTATTTATTTATATATATTTAGGTAATAAATCATTACCACTGAGCACAGGCAGTGTAAACTAGTCAAGGCAGCATCCAAGATAGACAAATATATTTGTCCAGACCAATTGCCAACTGATATTAAGTTAGGAATATGAATAATCAGATTATATATTTGTTTTATTAGTTTATAGCTTTGTAATAAATATAGATAAATCAATCAATGAAATTAAATAATACCTATCTAACAGGTTGGTAATTGGGCTCCAACATAGTCACAGTATATTATTAAACTAAGGGGTAAGTTCATAGTTATGAACTTGCATTATGAGTAAAAAAAATATGAGATATGAGTAAAAGCAATTGAATGTAAATGGAACATACCTACTAATTACAAATTAGTAGTTCTTAACAATGACATCCAACACATGTATCAATTTACAAGCTGTATATTTTTTGAAAATTTTAATAGCAAACTTTAACTCAAAATGGACAATCCATAGTGTTAGTTAAATTATGTATTATACCTTTGCGTTGGATTGAGCGGCGTATTCAGAGGCAGATTGTGCGGCCGATTCAAATCTGTATAATTATTCATTTAAAGAAACTTTCTAGTGGGGATTTTTAATTTCACTGACATTTTTACCCCTTCTACACTTTACCCATTAGGCTTTACTATACACAGTACCTACTAAGTTACTTTGCGGCTGATTCAAACTGCTCATTTACCTTGCCGCCGATTCAATTAATTACTTACCTTACTGCCGATTCAAACTGAATATTTACCTAGCGGCCAATTCAAACCCAATATATTTAACTTGCAGCCGATTCAAACTGATTATTTATTGAATACATATTATTTCAGTTTGAATCGGCTACAAGGTAAATATTCAGTTTGAATCAACTGCAAGGTAAATGAGCAGTTTGAATCGGCCGCAAAGTAACTTAGTAGGTACAATGTATAGTAAAACCTAATGGGTAAAAATGTCAGTGAAATTAAAAATCCTCACGAGAAAGATTCTTTAAATGAATAATTATACAGATTTGAATCTGCCGCTGAATACACCGCAAAGGTTTAATACGTATTAAATTATATAAATACTTCAATTATTATTGAAGTGTGATGTAAATAACAAAAAAATTTACTAAGCATAGTGTGGAATGAATGGGTTAAGAATGTCAAGCCTCCCATGTTATTTTTTAGGATATAAATGACCATTGTATAAGGCAATTTTAGGATGATAGTCAATCTTAATGGTATTAAATGTATATAAAGGAATATTTATTAGATAAAGTATTTACATGATGTATAGTTAGTAATATTATATATACTATTCCTATATTATAAATATAACATACTTTAATACAAACCAATATTATGGGTTGCTTTAGCTGCCTCAGTAAATTGATGACACAAAGGCATACTCACAATGTAAACAAATACATTCCAGGGGTGGAAATTAGCAGTTGCCCGGGTGCCGGGTGACTAGATTTTATAATGCGCTGGTCCATTTGGCAACCACATATTCTGTTAAGACTATTTCATTTTTGAGGAAACTTTATGCATCTTCTGTAAAATTGGTATGCCTTTCAAATATTTAGTTGAGGTAAGGTATAAACAAGATATCTATGAATGTTACCTGTTCTTAATATAGGTCATAGAAATAATAATGGTTTGACTCTAAAAAGTGAAATGTCTATCAATGGTTTTGTTATACCACTTCTGATAAATTCTTATCTCTGCCATTATAGAACCACCAATTTCAAATTGTTGCATCTTCTAAACTGATTTTAATTATTCTGTCATTGAAAGAATGTATACATTTTAATGCTTTCCAAAGACATAAGAATTATTAAAAATAATATAGGCATTTTGCAGAGGTGACAATTTGAATTTGGTTGTTTTATAATGGCAGAGAGGTTTTGTTATATTATAACAAAACCATCAATATGGTTTCATTTCAATATTTTGAGAGTCAAAATTCTGTTACTGTTATTATTCAGGGATATATATGTAATGCTCCTTGAGTACAACTGTGATCTCAGGATGGCTGGTCAGTGGTAGCCGGTGTGTTTGTCCACAGTAAATTGATTCAGTCACTTCGGTAATTTATATAAACTAATTATGTACATAATGTGCATGGGTGTGAATACTAGAGACTACATTTAATATAATAAATGTTTCAAAAATTTTAATTTTACCATGTATATATTATATAATATTCTCTAAATTTGGGAAACTAAGATCATAGGTGGGCGACCTGATTCGAGTAAAATGTTAATTTCCACCCCTGCATTCTATTAAAAAGTAATAGTATGGAGGCTAAAAGCACATCAATTTATTGTACAAGTATTAAGTTAGTTTTCAATTTCAATTAACATGTGCCTCTTTTTGACATTTTCTAGTGCTTCCTTCAGTCTTACTTCTCATAGAGCCTGCAGTTTTCTTTTGTGAATGTTTTTATTGTTGTTTTCTTTCTGCTGCTCTACACATTTCTACTCAAGAGCTGCAACTTATCAGCTTCATGCTCCTTTGCAAGCCTTAAAACTTCAATAGCATCAAATACCCTCTGCCTAACAACCAGTCTTTTCACGAAAATTTGTTGATTGATTCATTATTATCAAGAGCAACGTTTACACAGCTCAGCAAACCAGTTTTGCTTAATTCCTGCATTCCTAATGTCATTAGGCATGCATGAATTAAGCATACTCATTATGAGCTTCTAATAAGTATGTAATTGAAGGAAATCAAATCAGTGATATCAAATGAAGTATAAAGCTTAAATTATACAGCAACACAGCAGGCGAAAATTTTTCATATAATTGAATAAAGAGACCAAGAATATGTATCATATATTAGATTAACGTTTCATGTACATAGTACCTATATCAAAATTTCTGTAGGAGATAGCGCCTTTTGACAGCATATGGATAATGAAGAAGAATTCAATTTTTTTCCCACAGCATTGCACTTATATTATTCTTTTAAAATTTATGTGCTTACATTTTGCTGTTTTTTAAATCGTGTATATTCATGTACATGTGGACACCCTGCTTGTATTTACTATCTATTTATGAAACAGATTATATCTCATGAAAAGGGTGGTGGAAGAAGTGCTGTGCATTAAATAAATTATTGAATTAAGGTTTAAAATTGTCTAAGAATTATTTTGATGAAGATAAATTAAGAGGGTGGCCAAGGGTACACAATTTTTAGGTTTCATACTTAAGCAGCAGTGAAAGCCTTGAATACATTTCCATACAATGTATGGTTTGATTCATAGATTTTGCTAATTATACAAATCCTTAGAAACATGGGTTATTTCCATATTTGTAAGTATTAAGTGTGGTGAATTTCAATGAAATCCAAAAAGGGCATAGATAATATGGAAATGTATAAAAGAACATCTCCAATAAGGAGAATACATATAACTACATTGAATTTATTGACCATATGTTTAAAACATCTAATTATAAATACACATCATTTTATGACTAAACAACACAGGGATATTATTTCAAATGTGACAGAAGTAAATAATGGATTTATGCAGATGAATTGAAAGATGTTTCCCGGGGGGTAAATCCATGATGACTTTACTCATGACACCATTAAATGGAACAACAATGAATTAAGTAGTATTTTCATATTAAGATAGACACTGTTCATTAGTAATGTTTTACAGTTCAGAATGGTTTGCAATATTTCTCTACCTGAATGGAGTTGTGACTTCTTGTTTTTTATGCATTTCCAAAATTTAAATGAGTAGTTACCTTCTAATTTCATTTCTAAAAATGTTGAAAATATTGGTTGATAACACTACCAGAATGTGATAATTGTATGTTTTTTTCATCTTTTAGATTATAATAAATATCTAGATATGTTAGGTAGAGGAAGAGGATTTCGAGGAGTTGTCCTCGACCAAACACTTGATGTTCCTCAGCCTGGTAAACCATCTGAAGTTGTTGAAAGCTCAGTTCCATTAGGAATTGGTCGAGGTCTTTTTGGTCGTGCACGGCCAACACCACCAGTTGAAATCCCATCTGCACCACCTACCTTGTCCACTCAGATTGGTTTAGGAAGAGGGATTATTAAACAACATCAAGATTCAGGATCTACTGATAACCCTCCCAAGGCATTAGGCCGTGGTGTAGGTCGAGGTCTTCCTTCTATTACTCCCGTGACTGCTGCAATTAAAGATGTAAGTCTATTAAATAAATGATGGAGATAATTTCTTAAGCTCTTTAAACGGCTTGCATTAATCGATTAGTATTTATAATTCTTTTATTTTTTAGTTGTCTGAAAATTTATCCAGTGTTTCGGTCACTGACGACACTCCTAAAGATGATTTAAGGCCCAGACGTCCGAGATTCGAACCTTTAGAACGGGAGAAGAAACATGGAGCTAGAGGCGAAAAAATAGCCTTGAGTGCTAATTTTATAAAGTTGTCTTGTACACAAGACTTCATCTACCAGTACGTCGTTGACTATAGTCCGGCTGTGGATTCAAAGGCCATGCGCTTTAAACTTTTCTCACAAATTCCTGTGGATCAACTGGGACCCATGGAGGCACGCGCATTTGACGGCAGAACATTGTATTTGCCTAAGAAGCTTCCGGCAAAAGAAAATGTATGTACTTTATAAATTTTTAATTATATGATAAGTATTAGATATTGGCAATTCATGACTTCTTGGTCTTCTTAAAAGCCTATCCTCGTATTTTTTCGATCGAGCATGTTTAGTACTCTTCTTCCGCCGAACATGTTTACACAGCCAGTTTTTAAACTGAGACCGAAAATGTATTGAAAAAATGTACTACTTTTATCCATATCAACCCTTTAAGAAATCAGATAAAAAGATAAGGAAAAAGTGATTTTATAATTCATACTGCGTTCGTATGGTCCGTCACGGTCTGGTAATTTTAACATTTCCGAAAAGTCAGTATCTGCATCTGGTGCAAGTGTTGCTTAATATGTCTTACTTAGATCAGAGAAGAGGAATGTCGGACTAGGATTGCAGCAGCGTAAACTTCAAGATGAATAATTGAAAGATTTAAAAGCTATGTGAGGGAGATTAGTAGGATATCTCAAATTTGACTAAATTTGATTGCTGATGATATCGCATGTACAGTAGTGTGTCATGTTGTATCATTAAATAAATTTGGATATCAGGGAATTAAAAATATCAGTAGAAAGTCAGGGGAAAATAATCTTGAGAAAGCGTACGGACTATGTACTTTTAATATTTAAGGATGATAGGATCTGCCTCTCGTGTGATGAATTATGGGAAATATTTTATTATTGTCTGTATTTGGATAATTCACAATTGTATCTGGTGATACAAGTCTACTCTTACTATGACTATGGCTTTTAACTCGTCCATCTTGTCCATTATAATCGTATGTCACAGTTGTGCCATAATTTTTATAGTCGAAACTGTCTCTGTAATATATGTATAGTAAATAATAAACTGTTTTGGTGGAGAGAAGAAACCTAATTGTGAAATTTGTTATTTGATTGTGCTACGTTCTTACGTGTAATTTGCTGTTCAATTTGAGTTATTTTCATGATTGTTATTATTTTAGATATATCAGATTCAGAGACCGACTGATAATGTCTCTGTCAGAGTTAAAGTTTCATTTACAAATGAAACTCCAATGGTCTCTTGTCCGTCGGCATACAATGTCATTTTTAAGCGACTACAGGGCTGCTTGAAGATGGTTCAGGTGGGAAGAAACTATTATAACCCGGATCAAGCCTTTCATGTCCCGGAAAAAAAGTAACTATCTAAATATTCTTCATTTTTGTTATTTCCTAATTGTTTGTTCTACTATTCATTGTTTTCCCTTCTTTTAAATGGTATATTTCATATTATTAACAGTTTTCAACTTGTTTGTTTCTTGTTGGCGAATTATTTTTCTTTATTATTGCGAATTCACTTATCCCTTTGTTTCGTTTTATTTATCCAGTAAATCTACTTGGATAACATAATTTGTTTTGAACTGATCATGTGGTTTCTGGAAATTGTCATTTCCTATTCAGAAAATATAGCCATCTATTAAATTTACATCCATCTTACCTACACTTTATGTACTTGCTATTTACGGTGTATTGTCTTGAATTAATCAAGTGAGAATCATTTCAATGGGTTTGTTTTTTAGGCTCGAGATTTGGCCTGGCTATGTTACATCTATAGCCAGGTTTGAGGGCGGGCTCTTGTTAATGGTGGACGTGTCTCATAAAATAATCAGACAGGATACGGTTTATGATTTAATGTAAGTTGTCATGTCATTATACTATTATTTTACCCCCGCGCCTACAAATATAGTACGGAACTTATAGTGTTCTAAAATTTAAAATTTCCTCTTTTAGCGAACAAAGTTATACGTCAAGTCGATCACCGGAAGAGGCGCAGAAAAACATAGCTAGGTCACTTATTGGAGAGACTGTGTTGACTCGTTACAATAATGGCACTAATATTATCAGTGATTTTGATTTCAAAATGACTCCAGAGGATACATTCGAAAGGAATGGTCAATTGGTATCTTTTAGCCAATATTATCGTGAGCACTACAATATCACGATTCAAGATAAAAATCAGCCTTTGATTATTTCAAAAATTAAGAAAGTAAAAGTCCCCGGACGAAAAACTACTACTCCAGAGACCATTGAGGATCGGTATATAATGTTGGTACCTGAATTGTGTTTTTTAACCGGATTGACAGAGTCGATGAGATCGGATATGAAATCCATGAGGGACCTTCATGGTGTGACAAGAATAACACCGCAAAAGCGGTATGAGTCTCTCAAGCGCTTCATTATGTCCATTCAAAAGAATGACCAGGCCAGGTCCATTCTTAAAAATTGGGGTACGTCAGTTTTTCACCATCTTCGAATATCGGTATTGTAATATTTTATTTATATCATTCCTTATCTGTACAGTCTACGTGTTGTAGAAGAAATTTTATATCTGATACTTCCAGGGTGTACTAGAATTAGATAGGGCATTATTTTACCCATGCATAATTGTAACAAAATTTTGGTGTCATTCGATACTTATCATTTCAGTGGAAGAAAATTGATTTTATCAAAATCAAAATGGCATTAAGTATAAGAATAACTTTTATTTCGAAATATTTATTTTTTTATTAAAGGCATAAACATTTCCAACATTATATATAAAGTATCTAAATACATACCTATTCTATGAAAAACATCATTTCCATTTTACCATATTTTGAACGCATAAAAATTATCATGTTTTGGTCAATAAGTCGAAAGGGATACATTTTAAGCCCTATGAATGTACATATTACCAACAAATAGAAAAATGTCACGGTGCGCCTGTTTGGCTTTTTTTTTCATGATGAAATGCACCCGAAAATCTGTTTGCATAGCATCGTGAAGATGTTGATACCCGTGACCCGCGGAGATGCAAAATCCGAAATTTTTAAAATATTTTAACGTTTTATTTTTTTGTAATGGACAATAATTCAAAATGGCTGCTTTTGAACCCGATTTTTGAACAAACAAATAATTTACCGAGAATCACATTTATGTGTAATAAAAAATACAAGCAAGGTCCAAGGACCGATCCTTGTGGAACACCGCATGATAAATCCGTGGAATTGGAAGAGTGACTAGATATACGAACAATATATGTGAGAAATGTAATCTATGCTTAGAAACAGTAATATGAAAACTAGTTGAAATTTCAACGGTTCATTTCATTTTAAAATACGAATAACTCCTAAATTAGTTTTAAATGTACAAATAAATGGCGCACTTATACTTTGCGTGTACAAGACACATTTATATGTGTATCACAACATTTTAGCATAAAAATGTAAACGTTTATGACAGAATCATAATAATGTTTCATGGTTGATGCAAACATGGGGCATTTTTCTGTACTGAATCGATAGATAGATTCACTCTTGTAAAATTCATCGAGCTTCCCGTCTAATTAATTTGATGATTGTTTTTAAGTTTGGCTCAATGTGAGCGTATTCCACCAGCAGGCTTAATGTCCACGTAATGGCAAAATGTATTCCCCCAAAGGATAATATAATAACAGCAATATTGTCCTTTATTCCGCCATTTGAAGAGGAATTTGCTTCTTATAAATGTCATTAGCAGTAAATGATTAATTGTGATTGATTAATTAATTCACTGTTATCTGAAGCATTTGAAGAATTCATAATTGTCAAATCAAGGTAGAAGACATTTAGAGCGAAGCTTAATTTTGGTGAAGGCTGATCCTGCTCATTCTATGGTCCAGCTGATCTTTTAGGCGTAACTTTAGCTCTTTCATTTAAAATTAAATATAAGGTTTCATTATCCGAATGATCTACAAAGATTTTAAGACTAGTGTAAAATTACTTCCCCTATATTTCATCTCCATCTTGATAATCTATGAGGATTTATCTATTTTATATATTTCTTAAACAAATAAGTTCTGATATGTTAATCTATCGTATTAATTAGTTTATGGTCTTTTCTTTGATTCATCTTCTCGTAATTTTTGCATTACGATGTGTAATTATTAAGGGTTGATGGCCCAATTTGACAAACTTTAAATTGACAATTGGTGCTTTCATTTGAAAAGCGAGTATCATACAGTTGAGGTGGATTGGTGATTGCATTTCCTTATCTTTGTTCAAACATACTATTAGCAAACAACTTTACGAAATTCCTCGTGCTTTTACTTTTAAATTATATTTGTTGCCATTTAAAAAACAAATTCTGACTAGAAAAGCATCAAGCAAGGTGAATGAACACGGCATGAAGAGCAGGAGAGCCAATTATCTTTATTCATAAATTAAAATTCTTTAATATAAAAGTAGTGTTTGTTTGGTGAATGGTTATTTTGTCTAGAAAACCAATGTTTGTTTTTCATAGTTCGCCATTTTGTACTCTTAAAACTATTTTAGGAGTTATTCGTATTTTAAATTGAAATGAACCGTTAAAATATTTAAAAAAAATCGGGTTTTGCATCTCCACAGGTCACTAGATAATACTAAGCAAACTGATTGATTTTCTGTTGCATTTCATCATGAAAAACGCCTCTCAGACGCACAGTGATGTAGCTAATACATCGAATAGTCACTGTCCATAGTCAAAATTGGTCATTTTCCTTTTTGACCATAAAATTCATGGATGCTGGTAAATTCGATTGAAATGTTCGAACCTCACTGTACGGCGTTAGTTGCGTGAATTTGTATAGCTGATTATTGCGATACCTAGTTATTTTGACTAATTTTATGTTAGAGTTGCACGCCACAAAAAGGAAGTATCTTGATCAGGAAACTAAGATGTCGATAGACTTGTACTTCAAGCTGAATGCCGATCCAAACTGTGTTAAAGACTAGTTCCGAGATTCTTTCAAAAATTGCTGTAAATAAAAACAAACAATGCAACAAAATAGTAATTTACATGCATACATAAAAAAGAAAACGTTTTGTAATGACGTAACTTGTCTTGTATCGCATTTTCGCTAATTATGCCAATGACATTCAATTTATTTTCCACCAAGAAATACGAATATGTAATTGCTTTCTTAATGTGTAAATATTTTAGGCCTTGAAATCGACACCGACACTCTCACCTTGGATGGTAGACGATTTGAACCACAATTCATTTATTTCAAAGAGAAGAAAATCGATGCCGGAGATGGTGCTGATTTTAAGATGTCTCTGAAAGGTTCGCAAGTAATCGAAGGCATTAAATGTCCTAAATGGCTCTTTGTCTACCCGCAAAAGGCCCAACAGACTGCTAACCAATTTAAGAAAGTGCTTATTGAGGTTGCTAAGCAGCAGGGTATAGAATTTGCATATCCAGTAGAAATCAAGCTACAGAACGACCGAACCGATTCATATGCTCAGGTAATTAGATATCACATTAGCTTCTTATACAGACTTTTAATCAAATGTTATTGATTTAGATGGGTCGATAAGTTGTATAGATTATGTGGTGTGTATACCATACCTATCTTTTAAACAAAGAAATGTGTTAGCTATTTAGAGTTTTACACAATTATATTAAATGATGGACATACTACAGTTTATCACAATCAAGCTTAAAAGTATTTATTAAGTATATTCAGCTACAAAATATGAATAATCACGTGTAATTACTTGACTACAATATACTCTGACATCGATATTAAATATAACTGCTTTCTTGCAGGCCCTCACCACGAATATAACGCCTGATATTTGCATGGTTTTGAGTATGTTTTGTGTCAAGAGAGAAGATACTTACGGCAGAGTTAAGCAGATTTGCTTAGCAGAAAAGGGCGTACCAACTCAATGTGTTGTAGACCGAACTCTGTCTGGTCAAAAAATGCGGTCGGTAGCCATAAATATAGCCTTGCAGATGAACGTGAAACTCGGAGGCCAGTTATGGATGGTTCAACAACCAGTCAAAGATTTTATGTGCGTCGGAATTGACGTGTACCATGAGGTCAGTTTCTTTTTTATATTATTAGTGTTTAATCTCAATAAATGGATTTTGATTTGTGAAATCATTAATGATTATTTCCATTTAGGGTAGAGGCAGCACACGAAGAAGTGTTAGTGGCATTGTCGGTTCATTGAACAAAAATTGTACTAAATGGTACTCAAACAGTTGCTTCCAAACCAAGGGGCAGGAGATGATCGATGTTCTCACCCAATCGTTTTTACAGAATATTCGGGAATACCATGTCGCCAATAATTGCTTCCCGGGTACAATCATCATTTACCGTGACGGTGTTGGGGATGGCAGACTGACAGAGGTCCAGACAAGAGAGGTGCCTCAATTAATCAAAGCCTTAGATGCTTTTGAAAACTACAAACCGCAAATTGTTTTCATAGTTGTGTCTAAGAGAATCAATACTCGATTGTTTATTAAAGTAATTTTATCTTCATTTTTATCATTTTCAGATATATATTATTATTACCGGTTAAATGTTATTATATGTATTTTCTACTGTTTTATCTAGAAGCACAACTCTCTTGATAATCCTGGTCCGGGAACAGTTCTTGACCATACTGTCACCAAAAAAGATTTCTATGACTTTTATATGGTCCCCCAAAGTGTGCGACAGGGAACCGTTACACCAACGCATTTTAATGTATTGTACGATACAAGCAACCTGGACCCTGATAAAGTACAAATGCTCACCTTCAAAATGTGCCACATGTATTATAACTGGCCGGGTACTGTCAGAGTTCCTGCCCCCTGCCTTGTATGTGATTCTTTCTAATATCAATGTTGTTAGTTTTATTATTTGTATTGTTTTTACTTTTCTTTAGACGTGATATCAAATATACATATAATATTTAAATATTTAGGAGATATGCAATCTCAAGAAGCACGTTCAAGAATTCGCTTATTAAAATTCGAAATTGTTGTTCTTCAGTTTCTCATATTATTTTTCTATGTCTGTTTCTTTCTCTGTAATTGATATGTATATTAAGTAGAATCAAGCTATTAGTCATAGCAATAATATGAATTGCTATACATATACATAGTCATCTCCGTAGGGTAAGTTTCTGTGTAGTCTTCTTTTTTCATTATTCTCTGCCCCCATACTTCGTTTCTGTGCTTCATGTGGGCACAGCAGCGAGAGAGCATATGATCTCTGGTTTCTTCTCCGGAGGCTTCACAGACTCCGTCTTCTGCCCTTCCTATTCTGTGCCCTGTGCGGAGTGTGAACATAGATGTTTATAGCCATACTAAACATAAAGGGGATGCAGGTGTAATAGGTTAAAAAGTTCTTTAGAAGACAAACAGTTGATATTACAAATTGAGGGTGGTGTTAAAGCAAATCCTAAAATGTTATCAGTAGTCCGCTTCTTTTCTTCCGTTTTCATTTATATTGTGTTTGTTTTTCTCTGATTACTGTATCTGAACTTGATGGCCTTATTGGCGACCAGCCAAACAGATTCTAATATAGTTTATGTCACAGTATGTATTTAGCTGACCAATGATAACTCAGCTTTATGATGATAGCTAAAGTACATATATTATAATCAATATTCATAACTATTCGCTATACTGCTGTTATTACATTCCGGCTTATTTATTCAATTATGATTTCTGTTTTATCAATGGTGTTTTCCCTATTTTAGTATGCACATAAAGTGGCTTACCTTTGTGGTCAATATCTCAGAAAACAACCCACTGAAGCTCTTAGACGTACTTTATATTACATTTAAATCATCTGGGTGTTTCAATCATTTTTTGCTTGCATTTATTTCCCCATGAATTTCCCCGTGAGGGAAACGAACATCTATTCTTCGTGAATGCGATACTTTTTAATATTTGTTGTTTATAAGCTGTTTTAATAACCTTCAAATTATTGTATTTTTTTAAAACAAACAGTTCGACGTTTTAGAGTGTTTATAAAGATTTTCTACTATTGTAATAATTCTTGAGATCGACTTAATGCTTCCGACCCTTCAGGGTGTAATTTGTATATGTGTATTATGTAATTAATCATTTCAGATATATAGTACATATGTTTAAATAATCATTGCCGATGTCGTTGACTTATGTACATAGCTTTATGACTCATGGAATATTTACAGAACTTTACTATCGTTTTTTCAGAAAACAAATATTTTAATTTTGTTTTTACTCTTGTGGTCAAGAAGTTAAATGTCATCTCCGACTAATCCCAATCGCAAAAAGTAATACTGACTATAGTCGTAGCTGACTCAAGTTAATGATATTTTGTTTATTCAAATATAGTTATTATATGGTGCCTATGGATATACATATATGTATATATAAATAAACACTTTGTTGTTACGAAATTGTATGTTCAATTTGTTCATGATTTTGAAAAATATATTCAATAAATTTTGGGGAAATTATAATTGCTGCTTGATCTTATTATTAATTAATTGCACTATGATAGAATAATAATACTTAATGAATCTATGTTGTATAAATAGTACAGAAGCGACACTGATTTTTAAGTGCGTTGTTAATATAATTTAGATATTTGGCATAATTTCTATCGGTATTTCCTAAATTAATAAATCAGCTATATTTAACAAATTATATTCGATGCATATAAGTCATTGTGCGTGTTTAACTTACGCATCAAACTAACATATCTAGGGAGATTGTGTGCAAATATTGATCGAGTCCCCGCACCAGGAGTAATCTGGTTTTATCTATATGTGAATATAAAATCGACGCACTATATTATGGCTGCGATGCGGGTGGATCTGGCATTCACACTCCCGGTGCAATTGATTATCACTACTCTTGGCTTAGGAAGTAGGAACAACAAATTGGCGCTTACACATCACTGGTCGTTTCTCTCCTCGAAATTTGACTGATTCACTTATTCTGAAGATTTAGCTGTGATTGTTCGATTGAAACCTGATAAATTT
>JAYJLU010026442.1:0-10140 GCA_036873645.1 Minona dolichovesicula | reverse complement strand
TTATTTCATCGTTGGTGGAAGCGACATGTGAAGCAGGGATAATTAAGTACCTCTGTGTCATCCGCATACTTAACATAGTAGTTTCCCTGGATTACTGGATTGAGATCAGAGGCGACTACGAGGAATGCTGTTGGCCCAATTGCTGAGCCTTGAATTACGCTGGCGTTATTTTCTGCTACTTCTGAAAGGTGGTTATTAGACCTAGTCTTGTGATTTCGCCCCGAGAAGAAGTCAATAAGTCAATTGTAAATTTTGTCATCAATGCGGAGGTGTATGAGTTTCTTATTATCTTTAATATTAAGATAATTATCTTAATATTATCTTAAAAAGGCAACTAAAATTCAGATAATCACTAATTCTCTCTAAAATTCTATATGCATCAGAAGTATGGGGCAACTGCATACTAGAAGAAGATAAAAAGCGTCTAAAAAGGGTATTGTGAAATTTTTCGCCCGAGTCTCACAAATCTCCCAGGAAGAATTAATAAATATAGTCAACAGCAGCTTTTGAGCACGCTTTGAACGATGTATTCAAAGAATATTGGATGATCATCAACACCCGCTACACATGAAATTAAACAGAGTAAATACTGGACACAGAACTAGAAAAGAAACGCTTTTAGAAACAAGACGAGTCAAAATTGAATGTAAACGCGCGTTCGAATTGTAAACTAGTTCGAATTGCGTTTAGTACAACGGAGTAGACTATTAAATAAATAAATATGAGCTATATTTGCGATATGACAGACGCAATATGCTTACAGGAAAATAATAAATTAACAGAATCAATAAGGTGAATATAGAAATACGTGAGTGATTATTATAAGAATAAGGAAAATGAGAGAGTTCCGGTCAATCTATTGAATGTCGTGCATTACACGTAGTATGTAAGTAATTGTTTTGGTAAATGATATTGAGCGTCTGTTATGTTTGCGGTTTCTTATACATCGCAGAGCTAAGATCTTTTGCACAAAGATATAGGTACTACAGCAAGGCGATGTATGGCGATGGAAGCTTCTAGGCAATATGATGGCAGCAGGAATCCCGATAAGATATGTCACATGGTGCAAGACTTTTCTATCAAACAGAATGGGCAGAGTTAGATTGAACGAGGTCTCAGCAAGAAGATCTTCATCACTCAAGGGGTCCTCAAGGAGCGGTCCTATCTCCGCTGCTGTTTCTTCTGTTCATCAACCCAATTCGTGAAAACATACAAAGAGGAATCGGAGTCAACATGTATGCAGACGATGTGCTTTTTCAGTGACTCCCACGAAGCGAAATGGAAACCAAAAGTGTATATCAACGAGATGCTGCTTGAAGTCAATAAAAACCCAGTCTTTCTTGGACTTACGTTGGACCGGACGCTGTCCTTCAGAGAACATCTCAAAAGATTAGTTAAGAAAACGAACGAAAGATCACGCATCATATCAGCGGTGGCCAACCAAAACTGGGGGACCAAAAGAATCTCCGAACTATATTTCTCGCCTGCGTTAGAAGCACCATGGATTATGTTGGACCAGCCTGGCAACCGTGACTTTCAAAATCCAACAGAGAGGAGCTGCAAAGAGCGCAGAACAAAGCACTGAGACTTGTAACGGGGCAAACAAAGACCAACCTGTGCGAAGCTCTCCGCCTTGAAGGAAACGTCCCGGCCTAGCAAACCATTATGGATAGGAAATGCACCAATAGGAGATCCGAAGCAGCTGGAGAAACAGAGCTCAAGAAAGAAGCGCAGAGTTTAAAGAACCAAGACAAGAACTTCAAGTCACGCCAGCATACCCTCCCTGGATCCGAAACGGAGGAAGGAATATCAAGATTAGCGCCAATCTGGACAGCAGATCTAGCAAACAAGCCAGCCAGGAAACGCTCAGAAGAGATTATGAAGATACAATCAGAAAACATGGCCGAAACGATTACATCATCTACACAGATGAGTCAGCCACAGCAGGCACGAAGAACGGCTGAGGCAGCGATATGGTGGATGCTACGGGCGACCCTTCAGAGCCTAACCACACAGAAAGAAAGACCGCACACTAGCTCCTTAGAGACTTAAATAGAAGCCCTCTGCATGACAGCCAAATGGCTCGAGAACCTCAAGGAAGATAAGAAAGTCAACGTGTGCTCGGACAGCTTAACCACCCTCATGTCGTTAGATGGCAGGGAGAAACTGACACGACAGATATCAAAAGCCTCAGATGTGAACTACAGAAGGTGAAGGCCAGTATTGTTATTCAATGGGCCACTGCAGACTTCCTGGCAACGAGATGGTCGATAAGGCGGCCAAAGAAGCGGCAACCGATGAGCAAGTGCATGAAGACTGCATGTCCTATCAAGCGGCCATAGCGAGAATGAATCAAAAACACCTTCAAAGACCCTCCAACCTCTCACCCCGACTCAAAAAAACTTACTACAAACAACCAAATTTCGCAACCACCAGCAGAAAAGAAAACGTCATCCTCGCGCAACTCAGGAGTGGGCACTGTCGGGCCTTGGCAGCGTACAAGAGTATCGTCGACGGATCGAGCCCCTTTATGCCCCCACTGCGAAGAGGAGAATGAAGATCTCACCCATTTCATTCAGACGTGTCTGTCCAGTCCTTACCTAACTTCGACTCAAGTGCTTCGGTGGTACCAACCCTACGCTCACCATCCTCGCGGATAACCCAGAGGCAGTGCTAGCGTTTTAACGGGGTTGCAAGACCCTGTGATGTGACCGCGAAACAACAACAACAACAACAACAATTGCTGCGATAATTGCCTTCATCTACAGAGTCACTTTGAGCAATCTTTGAGGGAGAACACTCAGCTATAGTCATCTCCTTGGACTTCTCCAAAGCGTTCGACACCATCATACATTACAATCTTCTTGAAAAGATGCAAAGCTCTCTCTTGATGACAACATGTACAACTGGCTAATGAATTATTTCTCTCAGCATAAAGCACTATACCAAATTTAACAATGAAGTATCTCCCTACGCCAATATAAACTGTAGCGTCATCCAAGGTTCCGCCCTTGGACCCACCGCCTTCGTAGTCACTGCATCTGACCTAATAACTTGTCACAAAAGGAATAGTATGATAGATCAAATACGCAGATGATACCCTACATAATTATCCCTGGCAGCAGATACAATGACCGAGCAGATGAAATCAGGAACGTCAAACAATGGGAAAAAATAAATAATCTAGAGCTTAACGAAAATAAATCTATTGATAATTTTCTCAAGACCCAAATACAGCCCCAGAATTTCTGTACACGACACCATAAACCGGAAGGAGGAAATTAAAATCTTGGGTGTGACGATCGACAGCAAACTATCAATTCTTTCCCACATAGATGCAACTATTTTCTTAAATCTCTGCGATCGCGTGTGTGAAAGGTTACTAACATAGACTAAATCTACACAATCCTAGGTACTCCTTCCAAAATTCTCTACTCCTCGCAAGCATGGTGGGGCCTCGCCAATAGGAATGAATTAACAAGACTTGAGGAATTTGTCAATCCCTCGAAAAATGGAACTATTGCTCTAGTGACGTCCCTTCAGTGAGCACAATCGCCCAACAATATGACAAAAATTATTTCTCGTCGTTACGAGAAACCAAGACCAGTGTTCTTCACGCGTTAATCCCTAAAGTAAAGAAAATAAAATATAACCTACTCCAGAATAGAGCTCTACGATCTACAAAGTGCCACAAACTACACTTTTAAAAACTTCACCCACAGAATGACTTACAGTTCAACTTATTATGAACCTACTCCTTATTAATATTCTCTTCTTTGTTACTTTAACTTTATTACTGCCTTATTGCGATCTGTCAATAATTGCCAGCTATACCGCCCAGTCCGCCCAGGTGCAGATGTTAGCTATTTTGGTGGACGTTGTGTGATATAATGTCATTTGATAATACATATACTATTACTATTCCTAAAGTAATTTCGATTTCCATAGAAATCATGGGTTACCTTAATGATCTCTCTATATTTGAAGTAATTAGATCCAAATAAATCAATTCCGCATGTTTCTTGTTTTTTAAATATAATTTTATAAGGATAGGCTTCATGGATTGAGGATTCATATACCTTAATCTTATCTCGCATCATAAGCGGGAGTTTTAATCTAAAAGCTGCGTTTCCACGGCGAGCAGGGTTTTATGTCTGTTTTCACAGCGAGCCTTTGTTCACGAACCAAAAAACAGCATCTACAGTAACTACATACCTATTGTTAGATATTTTCGGCGAGCATGCATTCTATTGGCTCTGAAATTCTGGAATCAATATACATATGTATTTTGTGTGGGTAATTCACTCACGCGATAATCATATAGTACCTCTACTCTGACAATGCGAGCATTTGTACGCCCAGTGTAAACAGATGCTCGCCAATGAGATTACAGGCGATTCTGAGCTATACGCGGCGGTTCAATGTGACGTCAAGGACACTAATTTGATTGGCGCATAAAAAAATAAGAATCTTTCAATTAGAATTTCTTCGATGAGGAAGTGAGACTCTGCATGGTCTGTGAATTGGTATGATTAATACTCAATCTGCAGTGTGGCGCAATCAGCTATCGATTCCCAACTTAACCCAGGTTGGAATCACCGACCTCTGGGTTGAGTCAGCAGCTCTACAACCAATGGGCCAGCGCTCTGTATGAAAGAATCGCATTCTGATTGTATTCCTATACCGAGACAGCTCTGAACTGGATGTTCAGTTGTCCAGATTGAGCGGGAAGATGTCTATCCATCTATCCAGCAGTAATTTATTTCGTCAGAAGCAGTGACTGAATAATTGTCTAACCTATGTCTAACAATGTGTCTTTTAAATTTATTTGATAAGGAAGTGAGACTCTGCTGTGAGTTGGTATGATTTTAGAAGTCGATTAGCTTAGTCGACATTTTATAGCTATATGTCGAGAGAAATGTGAGGCGCTGATGGTTAGTTAAAACTTTATTTGACAATAACAATTACAGTAAGTAAGTAAGTAAGTAAGTAAGTAAGTATGTATATAACAACATCAACATCTCATACAAAACATGGCATATGAATATGTGCATTCATTAAATAACATAATTATCAATGAAAAAAACACACAAAACGAACGACAAAAACTCCTCCCAAAAAGTTTTCAAATATAAGAAATGTACAAATTGCTCGCAAATATGACATACAAATACATAGACAAGTTATTCCACTAAAATTGACAAATCGATCACCAGATGATTTAATATTATTATACACAAACAAATTTATCGAAGCAATCTACTACACACACGATGCAAATTACATGCACATTAGCCTACACAGATCAGAAATTTATCAAAATACAATCTTTGAAATTATTACTGATCGCTAAATATTATATAATAGGTAACAATTAATTTAAAAAAATATCAATCAAATACAATGAAAATACACTAGGTAGCATATATTCATACCACTGAATCTAAAACAAACTCAATGATAAATAATAGTATGTAATAGATAGCATGTGATTTCTATTCATAATCACTTGTGCGTCACACCTTCTATAACCCTCAAAAACAAAACAAAAATCACAAAAATCAAAACCATCATATCATACATAATAGATATGTATGATATAGTCATAATGTGATATTGATAAGGATCCATGTAATACAGGTGGATATATATAGATAATGATAAAAATAAATCACAGATGACTGCTGGATACAATACGAGAGAGAGAGAGAGTGAAAGAGAGAGAGAGAGAGAGAGAGAGAGAGAGAGAGAGAAAGAAAGAGAGAATGAGAGAGAGAGAGAGAGAGAGAGAGAGATACTACTATACGAGAATTACCGCCTGCACGTAGTTCAATACATTAGGTACATAGGTCCATCACGAATGACAATTTGACAATATTCTGCACTCACTGCTCAACAAAACACTATACACCACGAGACAGTCAGCACTGTACAATAATCAATAAATAGACAGATAGACAGTTATGGAGTGTTGTTATCATTTCGATTAGCTGTTATATAGCTACCTTTATACTTTAGACAGACAGACAGACAGACAGACAGACAGACACGATAGAATAGACGTACTGCATTGTGCAGCGCATGACTGTAGAGATTTCAGATCGATATAAGGTGAATTTAATTTTAGACGTTTTCACTCAATTAACTAATTAATTAATTGATAATATAATAGATAGGTAATCATTGTTTCACAATGCGCTAATAACTTAAACTCTTTAAAATAGAGTGACGCAGCACTCAGTGAAATAAAATTATCTTATCGAGTAAACTGGTGAAGGCCGTGTCTTATTTACCATTCATTCACTCTATACTCATTCATGGATTCTTACTTACTTACTGTCCAATACTGTGTTGGCAGAGTGCTCTGGAACTGAACTGAACTGTACGGCAATTCTATTTATCAAAACTTCAACGATTCTTCATATTATTTATTAGGTACCTATGTATGTAAGTATAACCTGTGTATATGGCTGGCTGGCTGACTGACAGAGTGTGTGTGTGTGTGTGTATGTATGTATGAAGTAAAGCGGTCGAGTTCTGTTAGGTGTTGGCTCAGAGTAGTACAGGGATCCGCGCACAACGCGTTCTCTCTCATACACACACAACAGACAGACAGACAGACAGACAGACAGACAGACAGCTAGATAGATAGATAGATTATTATTATTATGCATTTGAATGCTAAATATAGACCAGTGTCAGTAAACCAGTTTATCACAGAATGTGGCAGAACATACAGAGATAGTTACATTATATCAACACTTAAATTACAACAATTTGATCAATAATTTAGCAGGTAGATTGTGTAATTTACAATAAATATAATTTTGTATTTATAACGTCGATATAATCTCTCTAAAGTGCAGTAAAATAGTGAAATAATGATGATTACATAGTATTTAAATTCACAAATCTCTAACAAACAAACAAAAAAAATCCATTCAAATCCACAGAAATACACCGCTAAAGTTAAGCCACGATTTCTATGAATTGAGGGCTTACATTAACGGTCAATTGACATAGAAATTGAGTTTCAGAGTAGTTCAATAAAGTTCATTTCTAAATGAATCTTTATGAAAGAGACAACAATCAACACCTATTCTATGATTCAGAACAATAAGTATTCATTCAAATAGCCAATTCTGGCCTCAACGTGGCAAATTTGTAGTTTAATAAATAGGTATGTATCTATCTATCTATGTTGAATCAACTTTGATTTATTCCTTTTAAATAACTCCTCTGAAACTCATCCGATAATCACACAAAATATAGAATCTCTCTTTTTGAAATACTAATTCACAATGAATACAATTGTCATATTAAATTAAATCACTTCAATTTAACAAATTAATGAAGACACGACGCACACACTCAAACAATAACATTAAACAACAAACTCTTCAAATTAATATGATTGGCCAACCTTTAACGACTCGGATACGGCACATGGAATAAACAAGTGAAAGAGAGAGAGATGAGAGAAAGAAAGACCGAAAGACAGAGAGGAGGGGAGAGGGGAGAGAGACAGAGAAAGAAAGACAGAGAGGAGGAGAGAGAGAGAGACAGATGAGAGAGACAGAGAAAGAGAAAGAGAGAGAGAGAAGGAGGAGAGAGGGAGAGAGAGTGAGAGTGAGAGAGAGGGACAAATGAGAGAGAGAGAAAGAGGGAGATGAGAGAAAGAAAGACAGAGAGAGGAGGAGAGAGGGGGAGAGAGTGAGAGAGAGAGAAAGAGGGAGATGAGAGAAAGAAAGACAGAGAGGAGGAGAGAGGGGGGAGAGTGCGAGTGAGAGAGACAGAGAACGAGGAAGAGGAGAGAGAGATAGAGAGAGAGAGAGAGAGATTGAAATTGCACCGACACAAATAAACAGAAATTAATTATCGATAAGAAACAAATGCCAATAAAAATAATATCACGAAATAAAATGCATACCAGAGTAAGTGATTAGAGGACTAACAGGTTGGATGAATATCGACTCTATGTGCATTTATGTATAAGCACAGGATTCAGACTGTAGCAATAACAAATTCTACAATGAGGATCGATCTATGACACAATTAGTTGACAGTCAAATGATTTACATCCTTCATTTATGCCTCCATGGGTTCATTCAATTGAGCGGAATTGCTAAAAGAAAGTCCAGCCATTGCCGCAACCGCGTTAGTCTCCTCTGGACGAGCTGCCTCATCCATCGATAAATTTATTAGATTAGCATTTAAGTCTCCCAAACACGACCATGTTTTCGAGTGAGTGCCGGCTACCTGTAGCAATGTGGTCACCGCGACTTCACTCGGTCGGCGATGTCTCTCCTCTTGACTTATTTCAGGAATGGCGACGTCGTTCATTTCATCGGCAGAGACACTGTCAGAGTAGTTATCATTCGCTTGCAGCAACACCCGGATGCACGCCTCCACCGAATCGCACAACGATCCAAGCTCATAACCGCCCTCCAAAGCCATTACGACTTTTCCCTCAGCTAGTTCACAGACTTGCTGCGTCATCCAGGCAAAACAGGCAGGCGATACGCTGTAGCCGCCGAGACTGGGAGAATGACCAGCCGCGGCGTCAAAGCCAGCAGACACGAGCACTAGATCCGGCTGGAACTCGTTCGCAACTGGTAGTACGATGCATCTGAAAGCGGCTATATATTCAGCATCGCTCATGGGTCTTGTCGATCCCCAGGCGATATTGATGTTGTATCCGTGACCACTGCCGTCGCCACACTCCTCAATGGACCCAGTACCAGGGAAAAATGAGCCGCCATCATAGCGATGCAAAGAGATGTACAGCACTGATGGATTTGAGTAAAAGATCTGTTGCGTACCGTTGCCATGATGCACATCCCAATCCAAAATCAGAATCTTTTTACAAACATCATGATGGTGCAAAAGTACTTTCTTCGCGGCAATCGCCACAGAATTGAAATAGCAAAAGCCCATTGCTTGTTGAATTTCCGCATGATGACCCGGAGGACGGACAATTGCAAACCCATTTAGAAAGTCCTTCTGTATAACTCGCAGCACCAACTCCGTGACACAACCAGCTGCAATACGCGCAGCATTGGCGGTATTGGCGCAGTTCCATACAGTGTCCGTGTCAATGCCAATGCCTGAACAGGGCAGGCGACAGAAATTCACAGACATCAGCAGCTGGTGGTTGATCTTCACTCGATTGGCCGGATTAGTGCCATAAAGAACGGTGTAGGTGTCCTGATGGCACATCTGCAGGTCATCCATTGTGGCCTTTTTACCTGGCATTTTGTAGCAGCGACTGGACAATTTAGTGTCTTGAAGACGCTGCCAAATAGCGATCAGACGATTTGGATTTTCCGGGTGTGCATCCATGTCTCCGCATAAGCACTGGTGTGCGAGCATACCTGAGTCATAAGCTACTGCAGTTGTATAACTGAACTCCTAAAATCAAGTTTTCAATAACAAAATTACTTGAACTTACTTCAATAATAAATTAATCCGAAATAATAGATTAACTAAAGGAGGATAAACATGTTAAAATAGAGCAAAATGCTCAATTAACAATCTCCATCATTCTCTCTGCTCAATTAACAATCTCCACCATTCTCTCTGCTCAATTAACAATCTCCATCATTCTCTCATCTCAATTAACAATCTCCATCATTCTCTCTGATCAATTAACAATCTCCATCATTCTCTCTGATCAATTAACAATCTCCATCATTCTCTCTGCTCAATTAACAATCTCAATCATTCTCTCTGATCAATTAATAATCTCCATCATTCTCTCTGCTCAATTAACAATCTCCATCATTCTCTCTGCTCAATTAACAATCTCAATCATTCTCTCTGATCAATTAACAATCTCCATCATTCTCTCTGCTCAATTAACAATCTCCATCATTCTCTCTGCTCAATTAACAATCTCCACCATTCTCTCTGCTCAATTAACAATCTCAATCATTCTCTCTGCTCAATTAACAATCTCCATCATTCTCTCTGCTCAATTAACAATCTCCATCATTCTCTCTGATCAATTAACAATCTCCATCATTCTCTCTGCTTAATTAACAATCTCCACCATTCTCTCTGCTCAATTAACAATCTCCATCATTCTCTCTGCTCAATTAACAATCTCCATCATTCTCTCTGCTCAATTAACAATCTCCA
>JAYJLU010026331.1:0-10143 GCA_036873645.1 Minona dolichovesicula | reverse complement strand
GCTGATTTCCGTGTCGGCGCATTTCCTGTTCTTGACATTGTCGGCCAATTTCCTTTTACTGGCAGATTGAGTTGTCAATCATTTTCCTGGTTTTGCCATTTTCCGTGTCGACGCTATTCCGTCTACCCGATACAACATGTAAAACAGAGTTGAAATGGAAATATTGATGATCAAAAATGAAGGAATATTTAAAACCAAGTTATTAATAAATTTATTTTTCACAGACAGTTTGGCATATTGCATATTATAAAATTATGGTTGATTTTTAAAAAGTTGAAAATAGCATACCATATTCTTTAAGTTTCTTTCCATCTTGCAATACTTTGCCTTGGAAAATTAATCTTTGTTGTGCTGGAGGAATGTTCTAAAACAAGTTAAACCATCATGACATTACCAGCACATTATACTACTCTATATTTCAACATAAATAGTTAAACTGTTATTAAACTAATCACCACTATTACTACAATTCATTTGAATGCCTTGATATCTTGAATTAAGTATTTATCAATTATATTTTGATAGAAAAAATTGAAAATGATTTCTTACTAAAGTTTGTGAAATTTCATTTTTGAAATCACTGACAGTTATCTAAAATAAAAATTACTAAATAATAAGAATAGTTGAAGAAGTGTTAATTAAAGAAAACAAGTACACTGATCAATATTACCTCAGTTGACAATTGAAACTCTTTGTTTTGACCATCAAGAGTTTTTAAAATAACAGGCATCATTTCCTGAAATAAACAATAGCAATTAAAAATTTATCTTGATTTAGCCAAGTATGATGCATGCTAAATAATAAGATTACAAGATACTGTTTAATGTAAACAAAAATAACAGGGTGACCCTTAACCCCTTTGTATCTATACTTTATGGCTTAATATATCATTTCTCTACTGAAACTGTCATGCAATACACAATCCAGACTTTCTAGACCCATGGATATAACATTTAAAATCCTAAGTTGTGTAGGTCATACAATTGAAAAGATTTGTGCCAAAGTAATAAATTGTTTGATGACATCAATCAAAAATGCATTTTAACTTTCTCTGACCATGTTGGCTTGTAATATTTTTGCTGCTTATGATTCATTAGCCAGACCAGTTGCCAACTGGTCTGGTTGGTAATTGGGCTCCAACATATACAAATCAAATGAGAATATTTAGTTTTTAAATGCATTAGAATTATGGAGGATCACTATTAAAATTAAACAGGAGTCTTTTGTTGTAAAATAATAATTTTTACAATGAGCAATCTCAAGATCTTCATCAATATGCAAGACTGTAACTTCACTTAAGGCAAATCAAAACATTTGCATCACTAGTCTCTAAATTTAATTGAAATGTAATCTTCAGCAGGGACCTTTTTAACAGTTGATTTGCACCTATTCTAAAATTGAAAGGCTTTTGCTGTGGCTATATAAACCCCCATTTATATTTCCTGTTTTTCTATTTACAAATATTGCCTGAGATGATTTTCTAAGCAATAATAAACTAATTAAGATAATAATTCATTTTAAAAAATATATAACTATTTATGATAAACGTTTTAATAATAATATATCTTAGTATCTCTTAGTAAGTATGAATAATTGAAAGGATATACATTATAGGGATTTCACATTATATACATGACTAGATTAAATAGTTTCAGATACATAACATTTAGAATGCGATTAATAACTAAGATAATTATTCTAAAAGTTAGAAAATTTCATAAATTCAAAATGAAATGCACTTTATCAGAATTAGAGTCGGCATTTGCTGCCATTTCCAGATTCGATTTGCTAGTCGTAGAGAAGCAGTAAATTTAGAAATTCTGCTGGATTCTTTAATTATACAAAATTCAAAGAATTACGTAAAGATGTAAAACAATTTATATGAATTTTTCTCCTTAACATACATATACTACAAAATATTTTAATTAGACAAACTATTTACACCTTTATTCTGAAACCAAGAGTATAGAATGCTAAACTTGTAAGAATGAAGCTGCAATTTTGAATCCAATTTGAAGTATCTGTTTTTTTGATGATTTATTATGTAAAATAGAAATAAAAAATATAGATAATGTAAAGAATATAATAATAATAATGTAAATTGCATCAAATGCACCTATAAATCTGAAGCAGCTACTGATAGAGACGACGATCGGCACAATAAAATTCATGTTTTTAAAGAAACCAAAAATAAATGAATCTGCCTAACGCAATAACTTAGAAATTTATGTTTGAAGATGTAAGAGTCTAATTGCCACTATGATGAAATAACTTATTTTATAGATGAGTTCCCATGAGTATGATAAACATGATATTAAAAGTTAATATAAATTTCCCGAGTCGCTGAAATACGGGCCCGGTATAAACGCCGCAACTAAAAATATACAATAACCATTTAATAATTTTAATTCTTATATTTATTTATTTTGTATACCCACCATCTACCCAGCAAAGATTAAAAAACTGCTATAGAGATACATATAGCCACAGAGAATAATATGCTTCTGAATGAATGTGTATACATTTCATTCAGAAGCATAATTAAACTATAAGAATGATTCAAAAGCGTGCTCATGCAATTATATGCAACAATTATGAATGTATTTGTGATCGTTTTAATGATTCAAATGACAGGCGCAAGATTCTAAGCAATCTTTCTCAAGGCCAATCACTAAATCATCTAATTCCTCCCAGACTGCCTTCGGGCATATAATTACAATATGCCTCATTGCAACAGTCATCATAGACTGAACAGTTCTATAATTCCATTATTATAACTTCAACAATATTTTTTTTATTAACTTTTGGAAAGAAATTAATTCTTTCTTTCATTATCTAATTTTGTATTGTATCATTTTATTCTATCAATTTAATACGATCAGTACTCCGATTCCCATTTTGTAACGATATAATTTATAACAGAAATATAAATAGAAACATAATTGTTACACTTTGTTCAGTTGTTACACATAATGTGGTCACTATATGTATTTCTGTAAATTATATGTTCAAACCAATCTTACTGAAATTGTCTCGATTCCCATAATTATGAATAAATATATATACCTACCTATTATTAATAAACGATTCTTTTAACTTACCACTTATTACCAAAATATATAAATTGTGATGTCATAAATTCTCTAAATTCTTAAAACAGTTTATGTTTATATTTATAAATTTATGTTTAAATTGATTAGAAAACTTCATAAATGAAATGCACTTTTATCAGCATTATATAGAATCGACATTTGCAGCCAGATTCGATTTTCCATAGTGGTAGAGAAGCAAATTATATGAATCAAAATACAGAATGTGCTGTCGTTGAATACATTTTTACATATTTTTATTACGGAAATTATTGATATTATTATCTTATTCAGGAAAGTAACATATATCCTGTTTAAAAAATTTGCACATATGTGTAAATAGCAAATATGATTATAAACATATTAGCTGAATGATTGCTCTCATAAATTGACATATGGGTATTGAAGGAGTTGTCAGGCGGCATTGAAGTTAACGCGTTCACCAATATTTTGTGATCGGTATTTGTCTATATTGTTTAGTATCACAGAACTACAGTCTATTTATAAAATACTGTTACATTTAAAGTAGGTAGGTATTTGTTTAGTATCGACACTGCCCACATATTTTATATCCCATCTTACTGCGAATAATAATAATTTTATTAGAAAAAAAAACACGAAATAGTATTAGTATCATTTAAAAAGTATAAACGAGTTTTCTACATGGAGTCAAAAACAATACGAATTAACTGATCTAGTTGGCTCCATATAAATTCATAATCATAGGCTTTAACTCGATAAGTAAATTTGTCCACAAACACTCTTTTCGGAAAAGCTTAGCTATGTACAATATTAATCCAAATTGAAAGAGCAGTTACATTATTGAAGACAGTGAAAGTATTAATATAACAATCTATATTAATAAACATAAGCAAATTGTACAATATAGTCTTTAAGAAAACTATTTAACAAATTGATAAATTACAGACGTACTTACAATTTACACAAATAAAACACCGTATTTTGAAACTTGACTTACTATTAAGAAAAATGCCATATAAAAATGATTTAAATTTTTTAAATAGAATAGATAGATACTATCACACAAAAACAACTACTAGATATATTATAAAGGTTAAGGCATAAACTCAATAATAAATACAAGCTTCAAAATTAAGGAATATCAACAAACAAACAAGTTGATTTAAATATCCTTATCTTCTAAAAATGCATATTCAAACATGAAGTTCTCCTTCTTCCTTTGACTCATACTTTCAATGTCATAATAGATATAAGTGCCAGATTCATACTCGTCCGTAATCTTCTTTGGCTCTTCGTGTCGCTGAAACCACATCATATATTTCGTATGAAATCGCCAAGACATTCTTTTCAAAGCCTTTGCCGCCAGATGTTGCGCTTTCGTACCTTCAAAGTAATAGAATATAAAAAACAACGTTTTGGGATCCAATTTCATGTAGTATTCTTCAGTATCGGCATTTTTAGGAGGCTCTCTCGGGTAATATGGAGGACAGGCAGAGTGTGGCAAAACCTTATAAAGGATCATTCTAGCTCTATCTGTATCACCAGGATGAGGAAGCTTTTTAAAACCAGATTCAAGTGCTTGAATTTGAGGCATGATTTTCTCTTGCTGTTGATGAAGTTGCCGGTTTCTGAATGGAGCGATAGCGTCTTTCGAATCAAGAATAATGGCCTGGGGTTCGGGTGTAATAATAGGTTGAGAATTTTGTGTCTGTGTACTCGGCATACTAGAAGATGGCATGAATGAAGGTGCATTCATGGGTTTCTGTCGTAAGAGTGAATCAGCTTGGCGGGCTGCTATGGCTTTGAGGTCTGCTGGACCATGATAATTAGTCATTGAATTCTGTTGAGGTGCTTCAATTGCAGATTGCGGTTTGGAAAACAGACTCTGCTGCTGCTGCTGCTGAGATGCAGATGGCGATAGTGAAGACGGTGCAGTAGCATTTGGAATAAGTCGAACGGAAGCTTGAAGGGATGAAGATAAATTTGATGTAGGCGGAGCCGGTTGCCAGATTGATGGTGAATCCCGTTCATTTGTTTGGCCAATAGGTTGAGGCGCTTTTACCTGCGGTGTGGGAGTTTTTGGCTTCATATCAATAGTGGATTCTATTCCCTGATTCGTAACAGACGCGGAATAATTTGCCGTAGACACAGGTGCGCTTTCAGTAGTGGATGAGACATTAGACATTGAGTTGATACCATTTGAGGAGCTATTGATTAAAGGATGAGATATCACAGACGGTTGAGAGGCGGACAAGTTGTTTGGATTATCAATTTCTGCAACTACTGTCGACATATTTAACACAGGTCCACTGGTAGTTAGCTGAGATAATGGAGGATTAATGGGACCGCTATATGGCAAAGGTGTATTTCCAGCTGATTTACCATGAGACTTCGTCGAGTGAATTGAATTATTTACGGAACTACATTTTTCTTCAGATTTTCTCCTTTCTCTAGACAATACAGTGGAATTTGTTGAGGAAGTAACATTTTCTTGATTATTAGACGTACTTCCCACCCCAGATGAAGATACAGATAGCGAATCTGCTCCACTTACATTTGAACTAACACTTTGCAGGGGACTGGAGCTTCTAGAAGTAGCAATTTCGGTAGGCTCTGGAGGTGGTGGTTTGTGCAATGCATCATTTTCAGACAGATAAGGTACAGCACTAGGCGCAGCGTTTCCAGCTGCCAAAGGATTGATTGCAGCAGCCCCAGCATCATCACTTAGCTCTTCTAAGGATAATTCATCGTAGTAGGTCTTGCTTTCTTCATCCATGTCATTAGCATCTTCAGATTGCTCAATATAATATTCGATTACTTCTTTTATACCTTTGATATCATCAATGCTAACTAGTTCGTTGTCCAGAAGTCGTAATATAGTTTCCAGTTTATCAACATGAAACTGTTGTATGTCAAGTCTAATTTGCAAACCTTGAATTTTATCTCGATCATTCCTTTTCTTCTTAGAACTATTAAAACTCTCAATGTCAAATTCAGTTTTTTCTTTCCTTTCTTGAAAAGTGTTTATACACAGCTTCACCCATTCATCCATATCATCCTTTTCTTTTTGCAAAGGATCTCTTTTAGTCTCTGTTACAAGTCCTTCTTTGGAGTAAGCTTTCGTCTTCGTCTCTTTTTCTATTACTTTAAATCGTTCCATATCGGTTTCAATATCTTTTCTAGCATCATGCAGCTGCCGCTTATCTTTAATTTCGTTAGATGTGCTCCAAGTTTTAATTTGGTCACGAAAACGTTGCAACTTTTTTATTTCCTTCTTAAGATCGGATTCAAATTTTTCTTTTTGAGTGTGATTACTAGCAGACTCGAATTTGTCTAGAATCTCCTAAAATAGAAACAAATAAATACTATGATGAATCATATTGAAATTGTGGTATTGAATTTTAAATGCTAAAGAAAAAGTATTGATTTAAGAAGTTAGAACGACGGTTAAGTAATGATACCCACGCAGAAAAAGACAAAACACCGATTAAAAGATTATTTGAGGGAAATGAATGCCTGAATTGTGCCGAATGAATAACTAATACTTACATATCAATACCAGCCTTCTAAATTTCTATGAACTGTATAAAAGTGATGCTCTAATTTTATCCAACTTGGATTCTTGCAATGTTATATTAATATACTTTATTCAGTGTTTATTAATAAAACAGCATTTAATATCCATTAGACTAAATAGGCTACCGATAAGAGACACACTCAAACACACATCTGGTCACATTCAAACTGACCCCTGTTCGAACCCCCCTCAAATTACGACAAGTTTGGCAACTAAGCATTCTCCACCGTAGCTCTCATTGAATGAAGAAAGCTGCCATGCTCCATGAGACTGTTACTTGACTTTGATGTATGTATTCAAGTCTAGCCATAAAACTTAGTTATTTACACTTCTTACATTAAACTCTATGGCTACCATTTGACAAGTGGCAATCACTCAATTGTTGCTAGATTAATTAGTAAAGCAATTGAAAAAATATTTTTAATATCAATTCTGAAAACTCAATTTTAAAACACAACCTCACACTGCAGATAAAATATCTTAATTGTAGTTTTATGAATAAGTTTATTTACTACTATCAGACATTCATGAACATGCATACCTACAGAAATTAAGTAAAGTTTATTATAATAATTAACAAAAAATGTCTCCTTTTTTACATCAATATGTCTTTAATAAAATTTATGTGAAATCAGACAGATTTTGTAACAGAAGTTGTAAAGAGAACCACAACCCTCAACAGGAAAATTTAAAGAAGACAATTAGAAAAAAAGATTTACTTTTACACATTGTGATTTATATATTTTATCCTGAATAAAATTTGCACCTGTGTTCAACCTGCAATCATTTTTTTAAAAACTTTTGAAGCTGGGTATGTGCACAAAGTGGTTAAAACTTATACAAAAGAACTAAATACTTTTTGGATGCTGCACCTAATGAAGGAGAAAAAAATTGAAATAATTTTAATTGGAAAATGAGGTGACTTGTTTGAAATATGTTGATAATACATAAAACACAAAATTACACATTTTAGCCATTGAATAGTGTTAGAAACAATGACAAAACCATAAAAACTTTATGAAATGTCAAAAATGTAATTATTAGGTGAATTAAAAGATCTAATGGTATAATAATTTAATATTGAATTATCAAGAAAAGACTTCTTAAAGTGTTGTTGAATTAAAGTTATGCCAATTATTGATTATTATTTCTTAAATAAATATATTCAGTATTTAATTTTTATAGAGATAGTGCTGAATGAGTCCATTACTGAGAAAGCTGAGTATTACTTTCACAAACATGAATAAGAAAAAGATATTACATACCTATATAATTTATTTATAAATTAATTCATGATTTTTTAAAATGTCCCATATACAGATTGATTGACTCCTGATTTTGTATTTCCCCTGTGAAAAAGTCAATAAGTGTCAACAATTTAGGTATATTGTTCTGCTATTATAGAATAATTAGTACTGTCTGCTTTAACTGCTGCTGCTTGATGCAGTCAATTTTTGTTTTATTCTGATTAACTAGATTAACTACGACTTTTGTGTAAAAAAATAGTTTTCAATATCATTGCTTCCATTGATTTTAGCATGTTCCAATAATGGAACATTGGCGGCTACTATGATCAAAGTGGACATCTGTGTATTTTTTACAAATGAATATCTATGTGTATATGAATATCCATTACTGATAAAATAGCACTAGTAAACAATTTAAATAGAAATAGAGCAATAATATATGGTTTGTTATGTAAATGTCATAATATTGATATAAAACAGGCATATGATGTTGGGATGTTGGAATCAAGGTACATATATGTATATATGAATATTTTTGGCTTCTTCCATTACAGGCTTCTAGGAAGATTTCCATGCAGTCTCCCATGGTGCAATTAAAGTAATGGATGATGAGAACCCTAGTATACCAATTGATTTAGAGTCAATTTTAGAGACCTCCAATTGTGCCAAATTTATCATGCATAACTTTTCTAAAGCTTCTGTTACCCAGTTATATTCAACAAACTCAGTGCTGTGAACATCAAGAGTGAAATTTCAAATTGGCTTTGTAGATTTCTTTGCTCAACACAGATAAAAAACAAATTCCCAGGCACCACATCGGAAGATTCCACAGTAAACAGCAGAGATTCAATTGATTGAGATCAGCTCTGCCCCCCCCCCCCCCAGCCTCAGATCTCCAACCAAAGCACAAAGATTGCCAACCAACCAAGATGATAAAACGATGATACACCTCAGATCATCCCTCATTGGAACAATTTTAAGCAAAATGAATAAATGGTCACAAAATGGTGTAGAAATAAACAGCCTAAAACTAAATGAAGCCAAATCAAAAGAACTCATCTCCAAAAGTCAACAAATGGGAAGAGCCAGAAGAGATTATAATAACTTACTATATAATAATAATATCCAGAGAGTGTGATCGGTGAACTTATTAGGCATCCTTGTTACCAACAGCCTCAACATTGAGGATCATTTAACAATGAAACAACTGCCAGTAGTTTGTCATTGGAATGACTGTACAGCAGTTGTATGTACATAAGAATATTTGCCTGCTGGGTCCAGAGCAGTGTTGTATGAAATGAAGAAACTGTTTCATTTTCCATAATTGTTCACATGACATTGTTTTAGATACTATAGTTATGCTGTATAAATAAAACTAAACCTTATCTTGGTTATGACTAGATAGCTTAACGCTCCTCATAACCAAAGGATGAAACAATTATGATCATGAACTCATCCCCCAATGTTACGCGTTACACTTTACTTTATTATACTCACTATATTATTTACACTTTATTTACCTACTCATCACATTACCTAACGTCACTCATAGACATATATCTGTATAAATACATTTTGTAACCGTAACATTTCATTACTACAATTTATTTATTTTTCTGTATTCATTTAACGTACCTATGTATCATTTTACAACCCCATTGTATCGTAATTGTGTTTTTTCCTTAAATAAAATTATTATTATTATTATAGGGCAGAGGAAAGTATTTAATAAACATTTAAATCAGTTTATAATGTTGCTGTACAAAACCTGTAAATTCTTAACATGCTAGCCGCCAATGTTGGAACATGCATGGTTATCTCAATCTCTAGGTCTGTTTATCATATAAATGACCTATCTAATTAAACTTTTATTATTTGGTAAGATGTTGGCTTTTTGATCCAGGCGATATTTTTTATGAAAATATTTTATTAATTATTTGATAGGCAGACAATAGTTTAAGTCAAAAATTGATATTTTCCCTAGTAAATATACTGACAATCGTTTAAAAAAAATATTTGCATAAAAATTATTAATTTTCATAAAGTGATAACAGAAAATAACAAAACAAATTTTAAAAATGCTGTTAGTTATAATTGTACAATTAGTATTACGTTTGCAGATGATTCAGCAGATGATTCGTATTTATAAATTTATAAATGCAAATTGTCTTCTGAATCATCTGCTGATTGTAAAATAAATTTATAAATGCGAATTGGCTGCTGATAGTATTTAATAGGGACTAAAAAA
>JAYJLU010026220.1:0-10145 GCA_036873645.1 Minona dolichovesicula | reverse complement strand
TGATTATCCGCTTCCTTCTTCTTCTGCTCGTCCAAATAGTGATAATACCGTGATCGTGCGGAACCTGCGGAGGTGAGACGCCTCCAACCTGCATAGTAAAAAAACAACACTTATAAAATTATGAGCAGTTAATTTTTTAAAATTCAAAACAGTAAATGATTAAAAGTAAATTTTATATATGTATAACCAAAGAAACTAAGTATTTATTAATATTATGTAATATATGTAATTCTTCAGTTTATTAATTTATAAATCAATGTTTCCATAGACAGATATTTTCTCTAAGAAAAGACGTTAATTAATCCAACTACTGAAATAATGAAAATAAAAATACGTTATGACAATCATATAATCCAAATTTTACATACTTTTTTAACGTAGTCGATGATGCGTCGTTTTGCAATAAGAGACTTTTCAGAAAGGTTAGTGCAGATATAGTCTCTTTATTAACAGAAAAACTCCGTTCAACCTGTGGCAAAACTATCCAAAATTATATGGCAAATATGCAAATAAGGCAATAAAATGTTTAATTTTTACAGTGTCATAAAATTCAAGGGATGTTCAAGGGATTTTACGATTTTGAATTCAAATTCAAGGGTTTTCAAGGGATAAAACAGAATTCAAGGGTTTTCAAGGGTTCTCAAGGGGGCGTACGGACCCTGATCATGCCTTATAATTCCTGTATTGTAATGACTTACTAAATGTCTAGGAGGTCGAGATACTCGCTTATTTTTTCGTTTGTTCCTCATGAGAGGAAAAGGTTGTGCATGCTCCAGTGGCATATCGGGATTAAAGTCAGGATCGGCCGGATCTTCTGGTTGATTTCTTCTGCGTCGGGCGTGAGTGACACGAAAAACAATCCGCTTATTGGTCTGCGTATTATAAATTGCATTGGGTCTTCCGGAACTATTGATCAGAGATTTATTAGTAAGCAACTAAAAGACAAAAAAGAGATAGTGTGTGTTTTGACGTACATAAACCTACTAGTCAATATATTTATGGATTATATTGTCAAATATTGATACAAATAAATAATAAGATTTACCTCGATAATCTGTTTTAAATCATCATCGCTGAGATTTTGAGTTGTAACAAACTGATTGCCCTGCTGTATGATACGAATAGGATTAGTTGTTGAGCCAACAGGTTCATCTTGATTTGGAGTCGGTAAGTTTTGATTAATACGCCGAATTTTGTCATAATCGATTGGTTGATTGAGAGGAATGTTTTGTGCATTCGACAAGGCAACATCTCCTACAGAAAAAAATCATCAGAAAACACTTTGAATGTAAATAAAGAATAGTATAATGTAGTTATTATAACCAATTTATAAATAAAATTTTAAAAGGCTGACCGAGTGTGCTACTGACAGGAGATGGTAAAACATCATTTCTGCTGACTGGATTTGGATCTCGATTTTCTTCATCAGGATCTGACTGACTGTTAGAGGCAATGGCAATGTCAGGTTGCAGTGAAGGAGTAGGTTGGTTTTCTGACAATAAATCCGCTCGATGACAATCAGGAGTGGCATTCATTTCAGAGTCAATCTGAGTTACTCTGGATTCTTCTATACTAACCATTTTAAATTGAAGATAAATGTTACCTAAAAATACAAATGATTAAATCAAATGAAAAAAACTTTATTGAATTGATAATAGGAAATAAGTTTGCAGGAGACAATGCCTTATTCTGGAAATAAAATTGATGAATTCCACCTAAAGACTTTCTGTGGCTTGAAATAGCTGCCCTTATTCATCACTAATCTCTGTCTGTCCACTGCAGAACTGCAAGTCAACAATACTGTCTCTCCACATTTATGATTTATTGATTGAAATTCCTTTTCACTCTAGGAATGAAAGAGAGTGGTACACTTAGAGTAGATGACTAACTCTTTTGCTATAACAGTAAGTTTAGACAACCTTGTAATCCATTGTAGTCTACAAATGTAAATCCAGATAGCTCAAATTGTCAGATGTATTTTAGTCCCCAGAAATTTCACTGTGTAACAAAATAACACAACAACTCAATTTTTATATAAGAAATTATTGCGGCTTCTCTAGATATTAATACTATTGATAACAATTATATTGATGGTCTGAATAAACCAGAAGTCTGATTTTGAAGATATATTCATTTAGCTTTTTAACTATTTTATTGTATGGATTTGAAATCTATTTGACAAAAGCAAAACATTCATTCTAGTGCAATAATAAATATTTTGGCAGCTTTTGTTACACAAGTTACTTAACTCAACAAGTAGCATACAGAGAAGGATCTTAACCCGATACAGACTGTTTCAACCTTGTTAGGTATCATCAGTTGGACATAGGGATGTCATGAATGAACCAAAATTGGCATAAAAGCTTCAATGAATCAGCTTGTTTTATTGTAAGGTCAAAAATATGCTTATCTATAATAGGACTATAATATAAACAAATACATTGATTACTAAGTAAAGTAGCTAATAACAATTTTGTAAGTACATGATCATGCTTACTTTATATTTACTAATTTAGGAAGATAGCCCCTCCTCTATACCAATAGTAGCAGCTCATTGTTTCAATAGTAGAATATGATTAATATTAGATGAGTACCTATGTAATTAGGTAGTTACCTATGAAGTGCAGAAAATGAATATATAGATAGCATAATCTATATAGCTTTTGATTAAAGCACATTAAAATCTATTTCTAATAATTTAAATTGAATTAGAATATAAGAAGAAAATAAAACAATTGCATGGGTTCAGCAATATATTTCGTGTCATCTATTCTCATCAGGCTGATATAGACAATAATGAAAATAAATTAATAGAGAGCATTAGTCAGAGCATAAATTAAAGAGGGGGATGATGTAATAAACTGAGCGAATGAGGAAGGTGACGTAACATTAATGTTAAGATCAATGAGCGGTGATGAGAAATAGCTGGGATAGAACTGAATTCAAATTGGAAAGATGAGATAGAAATTAATAAAATAAAATAAGTAGTCAATCAATTAATAACAGGAAAAACATCAAAACCATGGTAACACTAAGGATGTGGCAGAAAGTCTTTGAATGCAGAGTTCAGGTTTTAAGTGGTTGATAAATAGATGTTCGGCGAAATGGAGAATTTGTGATGAAGTGGCCATAAATAAGATTTTGAATTTTTTAGAGGAGACCATGCATCCGGAGTCACTTTCTGCAACATCCTTAGTGTTACCATGGTTTTGATGTTTTTCCTGTTATTAATTGATCGACTACTTATTTTATTAATTTCTATCTCATCTTTCCAATTTGAATTCAGTTCAATTTCAGTTCTATCCCAGCTATTTCTCATCACCGCTCATTGATCTTAACATTAATATTACTTCACCTTCCTCATTCGCTCAGTTTATTACATCAGACCCCTCTTTAATTTATGCTCTGACTAACACTCAACAACAATATGAAACAATGTTGAAAAATGAGTACTTCAAAATTAATTAAAATAACTTTATGCAAATTTTCTAATCTGATTGGTTAATTCAATATATAGCTTATCAATGTCAAATCTCATTTTTATTTGTTGATGTCTAATTCTACCATAAAGTGGGTCCATTGAATGTATCTGAAAATGTTGATCACTAGTAAAAAACTGTAAATAACTCCACTTGGTTATAAATCAATAGGATGACAAACCATAAATAGTAGATTTGATACTTGTATTATATGTATCATAATATCAAGTTTAGTTATTAATATATGGCATTTGTTGGAACAGTAAAGTTTTGTCTAAAATACAATATACATGTGACATTCAGGTATGGTTTATTTGTTGTCATCCTAGTGATTTATCACCAAGTTGAACTGTCATGATAGAATATATCAGTAGTCACTAACTCAACCCATACTGGTATCAAGTTATTCGGTACCTAGTTTTATTTGTAGCATAAACTGCATTAGAACCATATTATCATTGATAAAGCTTCTAGAATAGGTTATTTTAACCAGTTGGTTGTACCATCTGGGGAGTCATGAGAAGTAATTATGGGTGTTGAAAAATGCAAACAATCTATACTTTAACCCTTTGGCACTGAGGACATATGCCATACATCATACTTTATTAAAGCATAATTCTAATATATTGATAGTGTTGTTCAAATTCAAGATTCATGTTCAGAGCATTGTGTGGTGTTTCCACAACACAATTTCAGACCTAGAGTAATGATAAAAGCAGGTTGATTTAGCAATGTAAATTCCGAGGAAACTATAATGGTAAGCAATTGGCTATTATTCTGATGTCTCCGATAATGAGGTCTCTTCATCATCATCTTCATCCCCTGATGCATCGATGGGTGGTGATTGGCAAATTGTGACTGGGTAATGGTTTTGATGAGTATCACATGATATGATTTGATTATTTTGTAATAAACTACTACCAAATTTCATTGTAGACTCTCCAATTACATTATTTCAGTAAATAAATGTTTTTCCCACAATAACCATTATTTTTTCATTTTTAATAATTTTGTTTAGTTATGTGCAGTGCAGTGCACGCACATTGAAAATGGGCCTCCGGTGCCAAAGGGTTAATATATTTTGTACAATCAATATAAGGGAAATGAGTTAAAATTTAGAGTTGCTTAGTACTTGAAGTATTTAAAGGAGTTACAAAAATTGTAATGTAGAAAAATGCAGTTATTAAAAGATTGGGAGGACACACTGCAAATAAAAAGATTAATAAAAACGACTAGATATAGTGGGACTACAGAGACAAGTTATGCTATAATTTATATGAATATCTAGTCAGTTAGATATGAGTGACAAGTTACAAACAAATAATAGTCATATCTAGTCAGCTAGATATTAGCCAGTACCAAAGTGACAATTTATGATGAAATTGTCTTATTAAATAGTCGTCTTTATTTGCAGTGCATGGTTACTATGATGTGATATGATAGGCAAACAGTCATTTTAGAAAGAGAATTTTCAATTCCAATTTATTTAGTGACATACTACAAAAGCATTTTAGCAAATAAATTAGTAATTAATTTTTAAGAGTTGTGTAAGTTTATTATACTGAAAAATTTTAAATCAAAAAGAAATTTCAGTTATATATATTAATTTGATCATATCAACAAACAACTATTAGGGATAGGTCTTCTTAAATAAATATCAATTTATAAAAAGATGGATTTAGTGAACTAAAATTAAATAGCATTCAGTAAATTAATAATTAAAAGAAATTTTAAAGACGGCTACTAACCTAAGATGTCATCAATAAGATTTAATTTAAATTGATAAATTTTAGTAAATACTAATTAACCGGTCACTTTTGTGTATTAAACAATTTAAAACAAAAATTATAATATATTCCATTATTGGTTTCAAAAAACATTTCAACGCATCTCCAGAAGAACTCCAGTTAATTGTTATATTTCTTTGAAAACAATTCTTTCATCTTACTTGTTTGGTCTAGTTTATGTAAATAGATTGTCAATCATATATCGGACTATAAAGAAACAGCATGTGAAACATTGCTATACAGGAAGGGATAAAACAACATGATATACATATTTTACAGTTCAATGACAATGACAAATATTGGAGTCTTATTGTGAGGGGCGATAATGGTAAAACTCTCACTTTAAGGCAGGCATTGTTCTTCCTAAGAGTCAAACTATTAGGGGGCAAGAAATATGTAAAACAACGTTAAAAAGATGTGCACATACCATAAACATTAAATATTGTTTTACTATAGCAATAAGTGTAATAAGAATATATTTAATGTCTATTGCACATACCTATTGCAAAAGCCACACTTTTATGGCCAGTAATTAAATACCATGTATCGAGAATGGCCTTACTTTATGGTGTGTTGTCTACGAACCAGTAAACCAAAGACTGTCATTATGTTGAAAAGAAATCAAATTCATGCAGGCATGGAAATTCCTGCAGCACTTTTAAAAATGAATAAAATTAGCTTTTAATGTGTTTTAATATGTCTTAATAGTCAACTTTTTCAAACTCATTTAAATTTGAGTTTTTCCTTTTAGTTTGATAGCATTTTGTATAGGTAATTGTTATCCGTTCAGATTGTGATGAACTCAATGATTAGATTTAGAAATTAGTTGTAAAATCCTAAAAGTTAGGAGATCTCTAGTTTTTATTCACACGACCTATTGTGTAATTTATCTTATCATAGAATTTTGAGACTCTCAACAGAGTTTTGAAGCTTTCACTCTAAATTCCAAGGGAACTGGGTCAAGTAAAGTTCTAGAAATTGTATAAAATTAAAGTTGTTAGCATAATAACAACACAACAGGGGTGACGATCGATATTCTATATCTTTGAAATTATGCTTTTAAAAATTGATTAGACGATTTATTGAAAACACAGAATAATTTATAATTCTATCAGCTTCACTGATCACATTCTAATTTGATTCACATAAAGGCCTTTATGTGAATCAAATTAGAATGTGATCAGTCTCCACAAAGTGTTTACCCGGTGTTAAAATATCTAGCGGTACACTAGCGGTCCACTAGTGGCACGCACGTGGCAAACTGGTGGCACAATAAAAAATTACTAAGTGAATTTTAGGGTGAAATTTACAATTTACAATTAACTAAATTCGGTTGAAATACGTCATATATTCAAAAAAATTCAAAGTGTAGCTAGCCACTAGTGGATCGTCAGAGTTTCCTGCGGAACTTCCACTAGTGAACCACAGCATTTTTTACACCGGGATAGTAACGACAATCAAATTATTCTATAGAAATCTATCGCAAGATTTTTCTCTGTCTGATTTTTTATCAATGCACAATTATAGTTTATACAATTTATAACCCGATATCCGAATATTATTTTCGAGTTACAAACCGATTTGTATGAAATTTAATTAACAAATCTACTCCAAATATTATAGATTGTTTTAGTAGCGACTATAAGGCTTCAGTTCCTAACTTGTAACCAAGGGCGTGCTAAATTTTTAACGGTTACTTTAATGGTAGTCCATTGATATGCGTTTGAAAGGTACGATTTGGTGAGCTAATTTGATTGAATCGGCTAGTACAAGCAGAACTACACCATAAGATGATATTTATAAAGCAGAAGGAAGCAATTCATTGGTCGAATATCTAAATTATTCCCAACAAATTAACTAAAATTTGTATAACGCATCCATCATCATTGGATAGACATATAATTGCATATATCCTTATAAATCATGAGTTCTTTCAAATACCAGCAGAGTTGATAAAGTTTATCGAAGTCATGAACTCCACTGATAGTCAAAGCAATGTGACAACACCACCAACAGTCAACCAACCTTCTCCTGATCTCTCAGAAATCAATCTGGCAAAAGCATTTCTGAATTTTATTGGTGCGATTTTCAATTTTGTCTTATTGATAGTCCTCGTTTTTAAAAAACCCATTGAGTCGAGTTTGACGAGTCGTATTCTAACATTACAAAGTACATTAGACTTTTTAGTTTGCTTAATTTCTGGATTGCATCTCGTAGAAACTCCAGGTTGGCGTACGGAAGTTGAGTTTATTGATGCCATTGTCTGTAATGTTTGGCATAATACTGGTCTGGTGTGGGCTATGGTAAACCTCAGTGTAGTAAATCTGATGTGTTTAGCTCTGGACCGATACTGGGCAGTTGTGGTCGGTATTGGATACAACGCTATGGAGAAACGGAGGTAAGAGCTGAACTATCCAATTACCACAGTTTGTTAATGAATAAATTTATTTGGGAATAATGAGAAACAGAATTAGCTGTATTAAATGTATTGATTTCCGCTGTGTGATAATTCCTTTTCATTTGATGTATTAATGTTTGTTTTAATTTATTAACTTACTTATTCCAACAGAGATAAGCCTACATCTGAGTTCAGACATGTTCACCTTGCCATATGTAGAGGCCTGCCTTTCTCTCAAACTTCTCCATTAGCATTATGATACAGAAAATCGCATCTATGGTGCTGTTGTTTTTAACAAAGCCAAACTGATTGTCTTCAATATGACATACTTCTTGCCGTCAACCTGCTGTTGTTAAAGCTTAAACATGGCTTAGAAGTTTAATTCCTCTATAGTTATTACAGTCCTTGTGGTCTCCGTTCTTCTTGAAAATGGGAACTATAATGCTGGATCTCCACTTTTTGGGTATTCTTTCTTTTTTAAGGATGTCGTTGAACAATCCCTTTAGGATTTTAATGCCCGGTGCTCCAAGGCATTTGAACGCTTCGATAGGTATTTCGTCTGGGCTGCAACGTTTCCCACGTTTTTGTTTTCTTCAGCTTATTGGTGACTTCTTCTTCTTCAGATATCTCCCTCAATGGGCCGAATGGGATTGTTTCTCCTGATTACATGCACTCTTTCGGTATTGAGCAGGTTTGCGAAGTATTCTCTCTACAGTTTTCTTTTTCCTCATTATTCCCAAATTTATTTGGGAATAATGAGAAACAGATGCTGTATTAAATGTAGTAATGTTTGTTTGAATTTATTAACTTACTTATTCAAGTAAAGATAAGCCTACACCCGAATTCATTCAAAACCAAATCTAGAGCACAAACCGATTATCTTTACAACTGGCTACCCTATTTATATAAAGAATAGATACAGATAACCATGTATACATCTGAAGAATCAACAGTAATTAGGTACAATGAACACCAAGATGTACATATTATAATGATCAGACACTCTGGGACTACCACTTTCCCATTTTCCATCTCTCTTTGCTATCTGTTTGTTTTCAAATCTTCCAACCACCAAAAGTAAAAATGACTTGCAGACGAAGCTAAGCAGTAAAACGGCTGAATTTTAATAAGAATTTTGTATTGGAAGATTTTTTATTTTTTACTAGATATGTTATTGGTTATTGATCAAAAAGCAATAATATTAGGTGTTTATCACAATCTCTTGTTCTTAAAATTATTTTTCTTGTTTGAATCCTCAGTTTTAGCAGATGTGTAATTATTCAGAAATACCTATACCTATTATCCATATTCCAGATTTTTGTACTGTCTTGGCATTTTTGTGATTGTCACAGTCACTTATCTTCCACTTCACTTTCTGGGTAGAAAGTATTTTGATGGAAAATGCCATCCTGGAGATTTCAAACTACCAGGTATCAACAAAGGTCTCTACTGGACAGTATTTTCGGGTCTATATCTGTTTTTGTGGTACGTATTCCCGAGTCTATTCTTCGTCATTATCTATTCGGCGGTGACTTACAAGTTAATATTTAAAGGTTGGTATTTAGTATATTTTACAGAATTGCTACAATATTATAACGCAGAAATCGAATCGCTGTGTTTATAGAAGGAACATTGTCCAAATTATAAGGAATATCAGTTTAGAAGGACTGTATAACAGCAGTTTCTAAAAATGGCATCGCGAATTGCAATTTTATTGATTCCATTGCAGTAAGGGGCGTGCTAAGTGGTGTCATTGCTTTGTGATTGTTTTGTGGACTATACAGTTTTGATATGTACGTATATGACATTCATTTATGTGAGTCTGATAGATAATAAAGAATTGAAATTGCCCGGCCATCCGATTTCTGTGTAATATTAAATTTACAAATTTAATTGAGCGAACCATTGAGCTAGATAGTTTTAGTAGCTCGGTTACAGGTACAACAATTACTATAAATACAATTCCGATTTCTATGGAGCGAACTTTAACGAGAGTGACTCAAAATAAAAGTACATATCAGATATTTCATTAATTTGCCTATTGTGTATTTATTCCGAAATAATTTCTTTTCAGGGAACACTGCGAAAGGCAGTATCGATGGACGAATCAAACAATTCACGATCTCGACCATCATCATAACTGTCGTCTTCATCACAACAATGGCAACTGACGCTTTTCGCTTTTTCCTGGGCAATCTTGGTCTGGTGAAAGGAGATACCAATGCTATTTTAAAGAATACGGGCATGTTTTTGGTGGCGATCAATAGTGCAGTCAATCCGGTCATTCTTTTCGTTACAATAAAATCCATCAGAGGATGTCTCTATTCTCTGATGATAAAGATATTTTTCTTCTGGAAGCCGGAGTCTGCCATTCATGCTATGAACGATACGAATCAGACAAACAATTGAATTAACATTTGAATTTCTTGTTTGAAAACTAATTTATCGAATCTCATCAATTTAGTGGACAATTGAGTAGAA
>JAYJLU010026109.1:0-10148 GCA_036873645.1 Minona dolichovesicula | reverse complement strand
ATTTGTCAGCCGTGACAGCGACAAACCATCGATATGCATTTCAATATTTTCAGAGTGAAACCTCTGTGTAACTGTTTTTACTCTATCATGCTGCAAACCAAACGAAAAGTCAAATATGTACACTACTAACTACCAAAAATTCATAAATGCACCAAAATTTGCATAAAAGCTTCAATGAATCAGCTTTTTTCAAATAATTCCTACGAACACGTAATTAAATTACGGTATTGAGCTCATAATAGATCATAAATCTATTTGACAAAAGAAAAATACTCATTTTAGTGCCAAAATAAATATTTATGCAACTTTCGCTCTACACTACTTGACTTAACAAGTAGCATATAGAGAAGGATCTCAACCCGATACAGACCTTGTTAGGTATCATCAATCGGATATAGAAATATCCCCCGCTCTGCAAACTAAATGAAAAGTCAAATATGTACACTCCAAAATTCACAAATGCATCACACACTTATCTCATCTGACCTGTAATAGAAACATTAACTTGATAATAATGTTTTATAGGTAAATTTAGTTAAACGCTGAGACTGAATTACTGAATAACTACCTATAGATGATTGATATTGGAGTGATTCTTGATTCATAAAACAGAACATGAAGAACTCTATAAACCAGATGATATTCATTCTTGTGAGCTTAATAGTAAAAAAGAAATTTCACTCACTCCCATTTAAATTATAAATCTTTAAGATTTGACTAACTGGGTATACTATAAAACATATCAAAATGTATCTTATTTCATAAAACAGAGGGCAAAAGATTGTTTACAAACTCGGTTAGATTCATTTTGAGTTAAATTTTCAAGATTGACAATATAGAGCGAGTTGAAAATATTGAAAATCAGGTAAAAACACCCAAAAAGTAGTGTTGAGCGTAAATAATCTCTAGTTATTAAACGCACAACAATGATTTTTATATTGTTTATACAGTTCTTCAAGCTCTTTTTAATGAATAAAGAATCACCTCAATATCTTCTATAGTTATTGAGTAATTCAATTTCAAAACTTAACGTAATTTACCTATTTTTCAATAGCAATCAACATTTTTCTAACCACCCAGAGTCAAAATCTATTTTTAAAACCAAGTAGTAATCTTTCTTTAAAATCTGATAACGCGACCGTGCAGTACAGCTCTGCATTGGAGCTCCGTCTAAGTAAATCTATAAATAGACTATAAGTCTGTGATATTTATTAAAATCGATAAACTTTCCACAAAAATATGTTTGTATAAAAATTCAGATGGATTTTGATGATTGTTACAAAAACATCATCGTCAGTCAGACGAAAAGACCGCTATAGGATTAAAAAACGATACAAAATAGATAAACAAAATTATTAACAAAAAACTTTTAACGGTAAATTCTTAATTAACTTGGATTTTGAGCTTTAGATGTTCTTTAACATCAAAATCATTGTAATCATAGATAGTAGAAACTAAGCACTCAGGAGGTAAACCCGGAGTTGTTTGTGATGAATATATAGACTTACTCTTGCAATCTTCTTTTGGTTTATGACAACGACTATTATTTTAAACAAAATGAGTTATTAGAGAAGAGGGAGATATGTGACAGTGAAAAACAGTGATGAAACAGATGAACAGTGACTAAAAATTGCAAAGGACGCAAAGCTATTATCAGTGAATATGATAAAAGTTTAAATTTAAAATTATGGAATTGTAGGAGACGGAGTATTAAGAGAAGGAGGAGATAAAGAGAATCAGGAGGAGAAGATAAATGAGAGAAAAAGAAAAGAAAATTTCATGAACATAAAAATCCAGGAATTCCAGAAGGCGCAGAATTTCTCTTTAATGTTCCTTAATTCCAGTTGTAAGATGACTATACGTTTTACCAATGTAGGTAATATCCTTAACAACAGGATTAGATAAGAGAAGTTATAAATGACACCATAGATTTAATTATAAGAATGTAGGAGTACAATCTTTCAGACTAAAATTCTTCAAAAATAACAGAAACAGAAATATCTTTACCAGTGCATTCTTTAATTGCTAATCATTTTGTTTATCTATTTTAATTTTGAATAGTTTTTCTATATAGCGGTCTCATCAATTAAAACAAACAATACGTATACACATATATACAATATATCGAAATTTAAAATTGATTAATCTTACTTTTGGGTGGACCAAACAGGACTAAATCCATCGCTTTAAACAGAAATTTTTGCTTGTGAACTGGATTTTTTATCTTTAAAGTTTGCGTTAGATAAGACATATTATTTAGCGCGAGTCTACAATATAACATAGAATAACAACAGCTCATGAAAAAATAATCCATAAATATCCATACATGATACATATCTACAGATATTCAGAAATATTTAAAAGGAATGGCAATGAATTTCTCCGCTCTTGAACTATTTATTATAGTGCAATTCATGAAAACAATTATTTCTCTCCTCGTGAAATCCGCGAGTTGAGTAATACAAACAATAGAGTGATAGACTATAATCATGGCATTTAACCAAGCAACCAAATAAATTCGACTTCATTTTAAATAAATGTCTGCCTATATAATTATTTAAGCCCCCCACATTCCCAAAAATGAGCCTAAACTATACTCAAATGCTAAATGAATCGTCGTGTGGGAATAAGAATATTTAAACAACGCGTTTCTATTTGTTTGTCGTCTTGACAACGTCTTCCTACACGCACGCATGACAATATTGTCTAAATACATGCTTTGAATATGTACACTCAAATATGTATATTCAGTTGAAACAATTGAAAACGGAATTCTCTATAGAAAGGAGCGTGTAGAATGTGTAGAATGAATTTTATCTTATAGTGGTATGTTCAATATAAATACACTTATATGGAAATCATATAATAGCATATTGATAACAAGTTTATTCATGAAACACATTATTAAGCTAAACACGTACAACTCAAGAGCTCTGTCCCATAGCTACTGGAATTCATATTAAGAAACAACGCTATCCAGATAATATATACATATATAGATAGATAGATTATAAGGGAAATATATCCATATAAGTGAAAGGGAAAAACATTCATGACAGAGTCCCGACCACGGGAATTGTTTTTTGATTGTGTTACTTATAGAATAATGATAATCTGTATTAAAAAGTGTGTCGTGCGCAATTTAACTGCCGGACGGAGGCAAAAACCGTACCTTTCCAATAGGAAAATGGTTCGAAGTTTTATTCCTATGATTCCTATAATTAAATTGTTCGCCTCCAAAGGCATATAGCCCACATCACAGAGTAATAAATTATAAAGAGTTCCCACTCTCGATACCAAGATATTTGTATATCGATATTTTCCTACCAAGCGAATGAAAATCCTATCTCCACCATCATAAATTGGTGAATTTCAAATTGACATGGCGACAAAACTCAATGGCGGACATTAATCATTCTTTTACCAAATTAAAGTATAAAAAGAGCGCTTTTTAATGATATAAAATTCATTATCAAGTCTAGCAAAAAAGTCCTGTTAAGCTTATAAAACTAATTTCTATATTTAAAAGTTCGTTGAATTTCGTTTTTATTGCTTATAGATAGATAGAACAAAATTATATAGGAAATATACAAGCAATTGTTCTATCAAGATGGATATTTGCACATAACTTAATTATTATGAATTTTATATTATTAAAAAACGCTCCTTTTATACTCTTTATAATTTATATAATTATTAAATTCAGTCATTATGTTTTGTTGTCACCATGACAATTTGAAATTCACCAATTTATAATGGTGGAGATATTATTTTGAGTCACTTGGTAGGAAATTATCGATATGCAAATATCTACTAGCAAGAGTCTCTGTGTAGATACTTACTTCACAATAAATTCCACGTATGCAGTAGGAAAATATCGATATACAAATATCTGGTATCGAGAGTGGGAACTCTTTATAATTTATTACTCTATAGCCCACATGCTTTAGTTCATGTGCTTAATACACCGGTAAAGTGATGACCCTCCAACTCTATGAAAATTGGAACTAACTTGGATACGGTAATAAGTTAGAATCAGTAAAGTACCTAAACCTATATAATATCATCAGATTCATTCAAAATATAATCTACCTTTTCTCACCGTTATATAGTTTTATATTACTTTTGATTTATAGACAAATAACAAGATTTTAAAATGTTGATTTCTTTTACCGCACTAAATAAAATGTTTGCCTCCAAAATCATAGATATAGAATAACACGTCTAAGCTATAATGTAAAATTAGCAGATTATCAATCTGCTAATCCAGAAGAGAGTTCTGATATCTATGGTTCCGACTTGATATTATAGATTTATTTGTATATAGATTTTCAGATGCCAAGTGACAGAAAATCTTATCTCCACCATTATAAATTGGCGAAATTCAAATTATCATGGCAACGAAACACAATGTCCGATCTTAATAACCAGTTATAGGATTTTCTGTCACTTCTTGGTATCTGAAAATCGACATACAAATATCTAGTATCGAGAGCCGTTGACTCTATGAACATATACTTATTCTATGGGGAAACAACATATCCTTATAAATCATTTCTGTCAAAAACCCAGCCCCTATCAAATGTCAATTCAATGATAAATAATACCTCGGCATGGTAGCACCGTCGACCCGATTTTCAAGGAAGATGTCCACATATTGCGGCAGTTCCACAGTGTGAACTAACCAGTTGATTACATCATCAACAGTCCAATTATAAGCTAAAGCAATACAACAAGAAAGTGTCAACATGCTGGATACTATTTATTTGTAGATATCCATTCCCGCCCGCCATCATTTGGTTCTTACTTTCACTATTTATCCATGAATTCCACAGTTCCTCTTTACTGATATGTTGATCATAACTATGCAAAGATTTGGTTCTCTCAAAACCATCAGTATATTGCAATTCTCCTCGAGCAAACTAAAAATAAATCAACTAACAAATCAGTTTGAATCAAATATTATACATCATTATAGTAATTATGTAATTGATATATCAATAACCTACTCCATCTGATTCCACAGGATCAACACCGCCATCATTATCATCATCAATTTGTCTATGAAGTTCTGACAGAGCAAGGAATGCTAGTCGATTTTTACAAATTGATGATCCATCTATTTTACAATCTGCTGGCACTTGTAGTGAACCTACATAAATAGGTAGGTATAAACAGAAAATTAAATTATATGTACCTTATGCACTTGGAGACAATAATTTCTTAATTGAAACATAAAAATTCTTACTATCAACAGCAGTTTTTGCAACTAGAAAGTCAATTGTAAGAAAAAGACAAATAGCTGGAGGATAAAGAAATCTCATCATTTCTAAAAAATAATAATTATACAACATATTTAATGTGCTATAGTTAACAAGTAAATTATAGAATAAAAATATTTAAATTGTATGTTGAAAGATGCAAGACATTCTATTCTTTCCACAATTGACTATAGCTTTATGATGTAAAAATTGAGCTTAAATAGTTAGCCAATAACTGTTATGTATTGACTGTAGATAAAAGAATCAACCCCTTATAGTAACATTAATAGATTTTAAATTGAATTATTTAATAATCAGTAAAATTGAAGATATTTGTAAATGTCCCAATAGATTGATTAATTCTGCAAACAGTTGGCTTAGAATTTCCAATAATGGAAATACCTTCACTGTTCATAGGGATCTGATTAAATTTTATTAATTTTAGTCAATATTCCCATATGTAATTTGAAGGCTCAATGAATCTTTCAATTGTACTAAAAAATAAGTAATTGAAAAAGTATGATTTTTTAAAATTGATTCCTTCACAAGAACAAGGAACTGAATCAAAACAAGAAATGTAGTATTCATAACCTTTGATTCTTAGTAATCATGAATTGCATATTGCATATTGAAGCAGCAAGCCCAATAAATTAATTTATTCAGGTAGAGAGGAATGAGAGTCCAAAAGAGTAATTATTTGCAGCCAAGATTCATACATCTAGAATTTCATTCTATAATAATTTATTCAACCTATAATATATTGTATGATGAATGTTTCTAATTGAGCTATAACTTCTTGTAATGATATATTTTGGTAATTGTATAATTAGATAAATATCATTTTAGAATAAGTATAGGTAGAATATATAAAACATATCAATAAATAAGAATTTTTTAAATTTATGAGATCTATCTATTCTATCATATTTCTTTATACTAGCTGAAAATAAATATTGATAAATCTTTCATTACCTATGTATTTTTAAAGAAACCTTATGTGATATTTAACCTGTTTAAAGTTCAAAAAGATCTGGCTGAAAATAAGATAAAAAGGCTTTTTATTGCCTGCTAAAAATAAATTGACTATAAGGGACTTGTGTGACAGAAAATATAACACAGCAGAGATTATTTATCCAAAAATAATTATTAATAGTTTAAATGTCTTTGATATTTTATAATATTTCATCAACTGGTCAGGCTAGTTGTTAGCCAGTGCAAGTGTAAAAGTTTACAACTGGTCATTACTATAAATGTATATTATTTTATTCTTCTAATTAAATAATACTTTTAGATATTTTTACTAATGTTTTATACATGAATTTTACAAAAATAATAGAATTCAGGTCAACTCGTTCCTAAGTCAACATTGTATCTTATATCATTACTTCTCTGGTGTTCTAGGATGGGTCCCGAGAAATAAAGTTGCTAAAATTGATCCTAACCCTAACCCTTTATTTTATTTTTTAGTGTACAAGTTCACCTAGTGTGAGGTTACTTAGGTGAGAGTTGACTTGGGTACGAGTTGACCCGTTCCCAAATAATACATAGGATTACCTTAAACTGCAAATAAGAATGACTATTAAATAAGACAATTTCATCGTTGCTCTTATCTAGCTGACTACATAATTGATAAAATTGCAGCATATCTAGCCAAATTGAAAACTAGCCGACTAGATATTCATATAAATTATAGCATAACTTGTCTCTGTCGTACCACTATATCTTTTAAGTCTTATTTATTTGCTGTGTACTATCATAGGTCAAGATATTTAGGTAATCAATATCTAAAATGTGAGTAGCATTACATGCTTATTTTCTATGACATTGTCACCCACAAGATATTCTGTAAATTAACATTCTTTACATATAAATTTTTACCCCCAAAATGAGTTTTGTCATGCACAAGATCTTGTTAACCTTTAACTGCTCTAAGGTTCATAATAAATTCAAAATGAGTTTGGGACTGATTTAGTTGGAAATTCATTTTCAAAATATATGTAGTTTTCATCAAAATGATAGTGAATTAATTAAATGTCATTAAAGCAAAATGAATTATTTTGGAAAAGAACATTATTGTACTTGTTGAATAAAAATACTGTTTCAAGAGAAACAATGGAGCTTGGCATAATTTTTATCATTTGAATTAGGGTTAATATTAGATCTGAATATATTATTACAGAAAGTTATACTAAGAAAGTTACCCTAACAACAAACTTTGCAATAACACTAAATTATAATAATTGTATGTCTGACATTAAAGTGCATAAGCGCTGAACAAATATGTTATTTCATTGATTATCAATCACCATTTTGTTAAACAGATATAAAATTATTTAGTTTAATAATTGGAAATAGGCAGTGGCTGAGATTTATACAATAGTATTAAAAATAAATTTATTTAGGCAAATTGTATTACGACTAAATTCAGAAATAAGATAAATTAACGTCTCTCTTAAATTAACAAACATTTGGTACAGCTTAACAAACTCTATCTGGTTTTAAAGATTCATTTTTGTTGTAGTTTATAAACTTCTTATTCTAAAAATAATTCATATGGTTTAACATGATACCACATATTACTTTTACACCGTTTATTTACACGGCAATTTCTTTTGGAGTTTCAAAATTTAAAATGTTAATATATATAATCAAATCTAAATAATGGTAATTGTTGTTTAATTAAGTATAATGTAAATATACAAAAGTTTAATCTTTTTGAATTTGTCCGCTTTCATGAAATAATGAATAATAATCCATAATGTCTACGTCATAATGTCAACGATCAACAGCAGTAAAGCTAAAAGTCGGAAAATTGCTTTGGTTGGATATAAAGCAGTGGGTAAGAACATTATAATAATTCTTATCATTAAATGTTCTATTGGTTGTTTTACTTGAATAATTTGTTCTTTAATGCAAGTAGAATCACTGAGTCTGAAATCAAAAAGTACTTCTTCATTAAAAAATAATAAGGAAATTAATATGATGTAATTCAATTTAGTAAATCCTTTACCTTATGATTCCTTTTTGCATTACTTCTAAAACCTGTATGCCAATTATTGAGGTTTGAGACAACTTCAGATTTTTATGAATTTCATATAGGCAGCATAGTACCTACGTATTAAGTAGCTGTATATCTATTTAAAGCAAGAGGAAATGTCTATTATCTCATGAAATAAATACAGCTTTCTATTTTTTCTTAACAAACATCTTGATTTCAATGCTTAATTTCAAAGTAATTAGAAACATACCTGTTTTTCATAATTATTATAACTAATTATGTTAATTTCATATTTTTAAAAAATCCTAAAGTCAGTGTGTATCTTATCTGTGGGTCATAGATTATTCTTAGTTTTTTTATTGAAAAGTAGGGAGTATGCCATTTTTAAACTAAAGTACAAGTAAAGGATTTTATTTATGAATTCGCTGTTAAAATCTAAAAAACAAAGAGGAAGACTGGAATTTATGAATGGAAAATTTGATCAAACAATGAAATTATGCATACAAATGTGCCATTCTTTATTTTATGAATTGGCCCTAAAACATTTAAATTTGTCAGATACTAGTTATAGTTAGAAGCAAATAGGAAAGATCAAATAAATTAACACAAAATATGTTTTTCTGATCTAGTAAATCTCATAATTCCACATATGCCTGTTTTAGAAAGTAACAAACATTAACATGCTATTATATCCAAATTTTAAAGACAAATTGCCAGGAAAATTGTATCTGTAATGATGAATTCTTTATACAACTAAAATATTGTGTATTCTTAAAAATATCATACAGGCAAAACATTTAGAACTTTTTGATCTAGAATTATTGATTATTTAAAACTAACAATAGTTATGTTTATATAGTATAAAAGTATTACAAAACAATTCACAAATCAGTTTTTTTGTAGCTTCTTTGTATGTTGATGATATTGGTATTAAATGCACCAATTTTAGAAAATATCTAACTTGTTATCTTGATTATAAGACCATCACATACTTTCAAAAACTATAAAAATAGTCATATTCTTCTGTATAGGGTGCCCCATAAGTCACTGTCAATTCAAATTACAATGAATAAGTCTAATTTGATTACAATTGTGCATGATGTTGGAGGTGATGCTGGAGATGTTATTTTAATCAATAGTGACTTATGGCCTGTACTCTGTACAATTATCAGAAGATTTTGAGCTTTTAACAAATGTATGTTTGTAGATGTCTTAATATTTCCTGATACCTTGATATATCAAATCATTTTCATACTTTTTATCTTTTTTATTTGCATAGGTAAAAGTAGCCTGGCAATCAGATATGCTCAGAATCAATTTGTTGACAATTATGATCCCACAATAGAAAATACATTCCACAAAACAGTTACATTTCGGAATCAAACATATAACATTGAACTAGTTGATACTGCTGGTCATGTAAGTTTCATTTTATATTTTCATTAATTATTAAAATTGAAATTGGAACTGTAATCTTTTTTCTAAATCTTCTCATTCAAATTGATAACAAAGTATTTGTCTATTTCTGAAATGAAGGTGAGGTAATTTTTAACACAGAAGTGTTATTTTACCATTAAATATGAATTTTTTAAGATCAAAGAAATGAAATCAATTCATTCAATCTGGGGTTCTCCTCAGATATGCTGCACAATAAGTATTGGTTTCAGGACAGAAGGGGCCTTATGTTTAAATATTACAGGAATAAAGCCAATAAAATGCGTGTTCGATTACGGTCCAACTATATAGCAAAATTTATCTCAGACTGTAAAAATGCAAAACAATGGTGGTCTACAGTGAAGCTGTTAATTGGATCGAACAACAGTGACCAACTTCAACCCTTAGTGAACGACCTCTTTAATGGAAACGTTGAAATATTTGTCAACACAATC
>JAYJLU010025998.1:0-10149 GCA_036873645.1 Minona dolichovesicula | reverse complement strand
GCCTCTTATACCATAGATGTTTAGCTTTTCTATGAGTATTTTAATATCCAAGCTATCAAAGGCTTTCTTAAGGTCAATATATATACCCAGTACCTTTTTGTTGTTATTAATGCTATTTATTATAAAGTCATGTGAGACTATCAATGCATCTATTGTACTGCAATTTAATGAAAAAGTTCTTCATAGCCAAGGAATGAACGTTTTGTGAGGGAAATCGAGGTTATAAAGTCATCGCACGGGGTCCCGGTTTCAGAAGTAATTGGGTAAAATGTGACTAGAATTGCTCATTATCTTTTTGAAGAGCTTCATTGCAAGAACATGACGTTCTTTAAGGTCCAGAAGATACTGTCAATGAATTCTGCCCTCTTTTATACCCGTTGGAGCTTCCGTGGTTGTGTTTCGTCCAAAACTAGCCTAAGCTGGACAGGATAAGAATGTGAAGGTAAAATAAAGAAAAAATAAACACGTAATAAGTTGGGGATTAAAGTTGATATATAGTATATAAATACGTACTTTATACGTACTAGTTTTTATCTATTTTCTTTTGCGTTTGCCAAAAGTTTTTTAAAAATAAAGCTTTTGTTTATTTATTATTATTTATTTATTATAGTATTGTTGATATATAGTATTGTTGATAATTGAGGTGACTATAGGGGAAAAAAGTTGCGACATCTGGTTGTAATAGTGCCCCGTTGGGGCACAGAATGAGCAGACATTTTCATATATAAGGTTTTTAAACTAACCAATCAGATAGCCGCACGAAACAGAAGGGTGAATGAAGGAATGGCGAATGTGTTCAGGACGGATCACTGCTGCAGACAGAGTTTCACGGCAGACTCGTCTGTTTGATAAGGTCGGGAAGCTGGCATATTGGTGATCGAGCCCGAGACGATGAAACCGTCTCTGGATGCGTTTTAGTTTTTGAGAGTCATTTTGTTGTAGCTTCACAAACATGGGAGCGACATACTCGAGGAAGCTACCGAACCATGAAACATTTTTATGTCGTTCTTAGAGAGAATATAGGTAGGTCTTTATTAAAAGATAAGTCAATATTTTAATCAACGTCGTTATGATAAAATAATAATAATTTCTTAGGACTTTTAGAAACCCGAAGGTTTGAATGATTTACAAGTGATGGAATGGCAAAAATACAGGATGAAACAATAATGATAGAATAGAAATAAAAAGGCTGAAGATGGAAATCACTGTAATAGAAAGTAAAAGTAAAACAATAGTCAGAGGGTTGATTAAAAGAGTGGGCGGAACATACATTAATTATTAATATTGCTAATGGGAAAAACCTATTATAATAGGTTTTTATAATAGAATCGATTGGTGTTACAATTGAAGTTAAACTGCAGTCTCGATCTAAGGTTGCGGTAACAAACACATCGGAGGTTAGAGTTGCAGACAGTGAAGGAATTGTTGGCCAGTGATCAATAGAATGTTTTCCCCGGCGGTTCTTCAGGCGTCGAGGCGATCCAGATAGGCACAGGGTCAGTGCAATTATTGATAATAATTGCTTTGAGGGTAGATAATTTTGAGGACACGGCACTGGATATCTTCTAGAGTTTTCTGTCATGTGTTGTATTTTAGAAGATAATGCTGATTTGTAATTTACCGATTGCTATTATTAGCTCACTTAAACACATACAACATCTCTCCTCTTTTGCTAAACTCTGAAAATTACACAAATTACAATTACAAAATTACACAAATTACAATTACAAATTACACAAACACAATAATAATAATTACAAAATTACACAAACACAATAATAATAATTACAAAATTACACAAACAACACAAAATAGAAAATACAGTTAATATGTAGTTCACTAATTATCACTTCAGTCTACAATAATTCGTAGGAAGACATTATACACCAATTCCAAAAAGTCACAGGGCATAAACTGTTTTAACATCACTGTTTTAAAATGAAATAGTCCGGCATATCAATTCTCCGACCTGGGCGCGACCTGAGCAATCTTGCAAAACACACCTTCATCTTCTGGATTGTCGTGGCCGCTAATTCATCTTTCAAATAACAGACTTCAGGATATAGTAATCTGTAATGATTAAATATTTATTTCCACAAACTGACATCAAATCCACACAAACTTCCCAAAATGGTGAACTGGGGCATTCATGCTTTTAACGTACCATTTTATTAAAACAATCCAAGGTCATTTATCTCATGTGACGAGAATCCTCTTACGAATTCGGTTAATTGCACTAATGTAAATCTTTTTTTACACCCAATATTTAATACCTTTTTATAAATATTGTGATTTAATTTACCATATTATTTTTGGTGGAATTACTACTACCTATTTATTATATATCAAATTTCAATCATGTCAATGGGAAATAAATTGTATTTAGCTTGTGTATTTACAAACTATCAATCTGTATGGCATGGCCCCGAATGGCCCTACCCTTATTCAAATTTCTAAATATTGTTACATTGTTGTTAACAAATTAGTTTATAGTTTAATAACATAATTATACAAAAATTAATATAATTAAATTATACCTATTCAACAGGTTAACAAGTTGGTAATTGGGGAAGAACAGTTACAAATATGGCTAATGATTCAAATATTTTTGCTTTAGAGCAAAAATTAACAATTTCTTCCGATTTGTCAATTCAAACCTCTAGTTAATTGGTTACATTTTAGTAAGTTAACAAGCTAGTTTATAGTTTAGTAATAATTATGATTACATGTCAGGTCATTATGTCACCTATCAATAAAATTAAATATTATTACCTATTCACCAAGTTGGTATAATTGGGCCAAACAAGTTACCAACTGGTCTGGTTGGCATGGCTAGAACTAGGCTACAGCATGTTCAAAAACTGCATTGGCACCTATTTTATAATTTCTAAAAGTAAGCTGCCTATTAAGCACAAGTTAATATTAAGTTTTATTGCTGCTGAAAAGAACCCAACCCAAAACATTATACAAATACATGTTTTTATATTAATTTCAATTGTTACCTGGTACAAAACAAACTGAATAAATTAAAATTCCATATAAAACAGGGTTCCTATGGTCCTGGAATGTCCTTGAATGTCCTGTAATGAGAAATGGTCCTGGAATTGTCCTGAAATTTATATTTATGTCCTTGAATTTCTGTTATCTTGATGCATCTAAATTTCCAAAACATGCCAACTGTGTCAGACAAGTTCCCAATGAACCCAATTCTGCTAGGTGCATTTTGTGTGCCACCAGTGTTTCAATAAAAATATGGGTGTTGCATCATTAGAGAGTCATAAAAAATGTGCTAAACACAAGAATCAAGCTTGTTTATCATCAAAATCATGTCTTCAAATGAGTCTTCTGTCACCCAGATTGCACAAGTATAGCTGCATCTGAAGCTCGTGTTGATATTTGTTATGTCCTGAAATTTGCCCTGGAAATGTCCTGGAATTCTATTTTCAAAAATGTGTAGGAACCCTGTAAAAGCTATTACTACTTTGGTTAATGCTCTAAAATTAAGAATCTTTACTATAAATACAGTGCTGTTACAGGCTGTGATTTATGATTTTTTTATAAATGAAGGTACCTAATTTTTAGGCAAAAAAACTTTAAAATATTTTTTCCTTTTATATTATCTTAATCATAATTTTATAAATCTACATAATGTCGTTGTAATGGCAAAATGAGCTATGTAGCAAAACACAAACTTCTGGGAAATTTATTATTTTGTTTTATATGAAAACCTATGGTTAAATAAAAATTCTGAGATAACCAAATTTTAATAGTAGACAACCATAAAAAATTTATATTTTTAATAACATTTTCCAAAAATTATTATAGCTCCTTTTACCGTTACAGCGATATAATATAAAAATAACTTTAGGTTGCTTTGGGAAATGGGCCCTAGCCGCAATTTTTTCCATTTGGCTTGTAACAGCACTATAAATAAAATAACTTCAAGTTACACTAATTAATTGATATAACTTGATGAACATGTCAATAGTATGGTTAGGCATCAACTTATGAGATTAACCAATTAGAGTTGAATATTTCTGTCAAATGTTTTAAATAAGCTGATATCAATTTTGAGTGGGTTTGTCAACATGGTTTGATCTTTTCTTGCGATATAGGTATTTATTCTATTATCAGTTTTTTCACAGTCAAATTATTTTGCTATAAGTAACATTTTTGTTTAAATATGAAAAAGGATTTGGATATCATGTTTTTTCTATTATATAGCCTTGGCTTATAAAACTTTTGAAATGTTTTTCAAATTGGAAATCATATTATATTTTTGGCCAATTAATTAGGTATTCAATTCAGCTACCTTTTTTAATTTATAAATACTTAAAAGGTCAAAAAGGTCAAGGCATCTCTGTGGTCAGACCATAATGTATTTTGTTTTAAAAAAGAAAAACCATCATATTTTGAGTAAAAATAAATAAGGGTCAATTCATAAATTAAAGAATGACACATTTATATGTACAATTTCATCATTTGATCATAAATAAAATATTTACTTTACAAAAAAAACTTTAGTTTAAAAACGCCGTATGTATGAAATTATCATTCTTTAATCTATGAATTGGCCCTAAAAGTGGTATTGACCAACAAATTGCTACATGGATGACTATATGGAATCTTTCGAAAATTTCTATATGCTTGATCCTAAATGCCTCTGTATGAAATACATTTTGATGACATTGACAATGTATTTTAGATGTGACTAATCTCAGGTCTGACTACATGTCTTGCTATCTACCTTCAATGATTTCCTCAGGTCTACAATCAACTCAGACTATTTACAGCTGCATTTCTTTTTTATTGCTATTTTTTGCAATTCCTATCAACCAATGTGGTAAGAGAAGAGTAATTTTGTTCATTTGTTATCCTACACCATATTATGTATATGCAATGTGATTTAGTTACTTGTGGATAATGAACATTTATATTAACATTCTTTTACTTTTAATATATTATGTAATTAAAGGTAGATATTTTTAATTGACAATTTTAAAACTGGCTGGTGGCTAGGCACTATTGATCCCCAGAACAACCGGGCACTAAAATGGTTGACAGATTTTTACTTACCACCCTTGTGTCGAAATCGAGGAAAGTTAAAATGAGCATTATCGCTGCTACTTAACAAACCATAAAAATACTCCAGTAAATATTAAGAATTAAAAGTATGTTGGAGTTAAAGAAAATTTATACAACAATATTTCGGCTCTGAGGCCCTTCTCAAGTAAGACAATAATGGTGAAATAACATATTCGAGATATCAAGCAGATGAATCCACGATCTCTCTATGAGAAACATAGCAGCTTTAATCTTAGATATCACAAGATATCAGATTCGAACTCATTAAGAAAACCAACAACCAACTCAATTTAGCTTTAGAAGAATCCTCAATTATTCACTCAACACTCAACCACTAGAGGCTATCAACAGAAAACACGAAGGTGCTTGGCTCGCTACCCTGATTAGAGTTCAGTTTGACTTTAATTGACTGACTGGATTATTTATTCCCATTCATATTTCATCCCTATTGTCTTACTTGAGAAAGGCCTCAGAGCCGAAATATTGTTGTATAAATTTTTTTAACTCCAACATACTTTTAATTCTTAATATTTACTCGAGTGTCTATTTATTCTATTCCGATTATGAAATCAACTCTCCAGAAAGCACTTAATTTCATCAACTTTTAGTGGTTGCCACGCAATTGAATGTGGCATCCCTAGCAATCGGACAAATTTTAATTATATTTCTAATTATTTCTCTCTTCTTCTTTTTTTAAAAACTGATTCAGTTGGGCGCAGCTCTTGTACTTCGCCTCTAATCCAGCAGCTGCCTGATCATGAGTTCCATTGTATCACTCACAATACGGAATATTTAGCCAGTTCCATTCTCAGTGATTTCAACTTAACTGGCTGTGTGAATTATCAACGATTGAATCAGCGGAGTCCACCCAACCGGGTTGCAATCATTTTTGCTGATTTGTCTCATTTTGTTGCGTCGAAATTTTTCACAACAATCAATGCTAATGGTAGGTTTCATTCCTTCTTCAATCATTTCATCATATTAAACTTTGAAGTGTGACGATATTTAAGATTTACCAATGCGTACCACATAGAGTTCCGACTTTTGATAGTAGATTTTTGTATGCATATCGATTTTCAATTACCCAGTGACAGAAAAAAGAAAATTTCTTATCTAATTTATTGAACAATGCTCTTTCATACTTTAATTTGGTAAAAGAATTATTAAAATCGGCCATTGTGTTTCGTCACACATGTTAATTGGATCTTTTGCCAATTTCTAATGGTGGAGATAGGATTTTCTGTCATTTGGTATCTGAAAATTGATATCCAAATATCGAGTATCGTGATCATAGAGTAATACTATACAGAGAGTATTCACTCTTCAAAATACAGAAACGATACATATCGATGACTTTGTGCCAACAGCGAGCACAATTTCCTATCTCCACGATTATAAAACCAACAATTATAAATTGACGTCACTCCTGAACAATTATCCTTCTTTGATTTTAACAATTCTTAAATATTTAGAAAATCCTCTTTCTGTATTTTCCTTCAGTGAAAGAATTATTATAATCCGAGGAGGCGTTTAGGAATCACGTCAATTTGTATAATGGTGGTTTTATAATGACGGAGATAGTAAATTGTGCTCTCTGTTGTCACAAAGCCATCGATATGCGTTTCTGTATTTTGAAGAGTTGAGTGGTTACTCTATGGTTTCGACAGACAATGACGTGTTCTTTTTAATGAAATCTAAATCGAACAGGAATGTGGATTTTTCCTTAAGAAATTCCAATTTCTCCCTATATTGGACTAACGCCTTTTTACAAAACTCTTGTTCAAGACCTTTAAAACCGTTCGAAGTTCGAAGCTGTTGTTTTTGTAGCTTCACCACTTCAAATGATAATATGATTTTGTGAATGTGATAAACAAATCACACCCTTATCATTCTGCATCTGCTGATGAATGATAATAATAAATAAATAGGTACGTACCATAGTTTTACTATAAAATATGAATATCACCTCTCTTGTGTTCATTGCACTTCAAAATACCTTTTGAACTGCTTAAGTAAGTATATCTGTGTTTCAAATCATATCGGTCATAGAAAGAAAGAAAGAAAGTATCAATTGAAACTATTTTCCATAAGAGTAGTCATTAGTCTTGTGCTACTAATTATTATTATTATTTATGAAATTGTCACATTGCCTAACTTACCTACTATTATACTGATTAGCACGACCTCATAACCTTATTAGTTTATCAATTGTGAAACTATCAAATCGATCTGATGCATGCCGAGATCTATCTATCTATCTTACTTACTTACTTACTGCCTTCCATCTCATCTGATTTTGTCACTGTCATTTGTATGTTCATATATGTATAGAAAATCAATCGATATGTATATATAATATACAGTTTATACTGTATGTAGATAATATGTGTGTGCCAGATTAGTTATGCAGCTATACTGACAGACAGACAGACATATGTATGTATGTCTGTATGCCTGCCTGCCTGATATTCTCATTCATATTGATTGTCAGTAAGTAGTGTGTAGTGTGCAGGGCCGCTTTCTTTGGTTTCTAAATGTTTGAAATATGAAGTGTTTACGCTTATACAGTGTGCAGCAGCTTGATAAGGATTTAAGAAGCTTCTAAATGAAACTAACTAACTAACTAGGTAAACCAGGCTTATCACCACTAATGTATGTATTCAATTATTAGTTAGGCGTATGTATGGATAATGTTTTCTCTACATACACACACACACTGGGCCGCACAATATCAATAATGTGGGTCATCAACCTGTGGGTTCCACACCACACATTCTAAATGAATGGAATAATGAACCAGTCATGTACTTGTTGTATTAACTGTAATTATTATGATTATGATTACATATTAATGCTACCTACTTACTTACTCGCTGCAGTTTTAAAATATCAACTGCTATGCAATCAATCAATCAATCAATATACTATTTATTGTTGATTTAAAAATTTTTTATCCCATTGCAACATTGCATATTCGTATTTATTTACAATACATAAATAATTGTCAAAGATAATAAAGATGCGCCTTATCATCCATATAGGAATAGGGATGATTTTATTAATATTTTTGCTTGCATCATGTTAAGTTAACTGCAATCCTTCATCTTCTTTATTTATCAGTACTTAATATACTCTCTGCATATTGAGCTGAGAAGACCACCAACGATGATGTGGCTTCTATCAATATCTGCCCACCTAATCGCCACTTCACCGATTTATCTAATTCTGAAGTCTCTTCTCTCCCCTCCAGCAGCAGCAAGCAAGAGATAAGATTAACAAGAAGCTGAATAAATAATCGTTATTGTATTGTATTGTACTAGTAGTACATTCATAATATGTAGTTCTATTGTTCAAACCATCAGATAATCAGGTTGCAATAACACACACAGTTACACGCAGTTTTGTTTGACTCTCGAAATATTGTACCCATTCAAATGCATATCGTGGGTATTATTAGGTATATCACGACGGCTGACAGATTCCTATCTCTCTCCGCCATTATAAATCTTACTGCCAATTTCAATGTGTCGCTTCTCCAAGAACGCATTTATTAATTTTTATAATACTTTGGAAAGCGCTATTCTTCCAATAAGCGAATTATTAAAATCAGGCTTCGATGGCTTTGAATTGTGCTCGCTGTTGGTACAAAGCCATCGAATATGGCGAAGATAATTATAAAACTACATATTCAAATTGATGTCACTCCTGAATTCCTCCTCTGATTTTAATAATTCTTCCACTAAAGGAAAATACAGAAAGAGGATTTTCTAAATATTTAACAATTGTTAAATGAAAGAAGGATTTCAGGAGTGACGTCAATTTGTAATTGGTGGGTTTACAATGGCGGAGATAGGAAATTGTGCTCGCTGTTGGCACAAAGCCATTGATATGCGTTTCCGTATTTTGAAGAGTGGCTATAATATTCTATCGTATAGAGTGCTCTCTACTGATGAAACCCAACTAGATCGAAACTAGTTTCATGTAGTAGATTTTAGATGCTTTTCTAACTACTCATGCGTCGATAGTAAGATTACAAGTAGGTGAGATAGATGCGTTGGTTGTTTATTTAAACTGCATAATGTTTTGTTTTTTCCGTAAGGAAACATGAAAGTGAGAAAATGCAATTTCATTTCAATAAACCACGACTTTAATAATTGAATCTTGGTGTATTATTAGAATTTCAATTAGACTATGCGTTGAGTTTTTGAGGAATACGTAGTGATTTCGTCATTGTATTAAAAACTTTTAAGTAAAATAGAATCACAATGTGAATGCTTGGGATCCAATCTCTACCAATTGTAAAAGGAATGTTTAAGCACCGTATAACTTATATGTATTGCCATTCCATAATATTATTAAGGCGAACTCTTATTTCACCCAGTTGGCAGACACGATGTTCTCTCTCTCTCTCTCCGACTCTCTATTTTCATGTGTCCCAGTAAAATTTTACGCGCTCCCTTACACTAAATACTGGCGGGGGATAATCTCTCAGCCAGCGAGATGGGGAGAGCAATCAATGAAAAATTGTTCCAAAAATGAAGGCAGCTTTCATGTTGCCTCCCCTTCCCCCTTGAAAGAAAATTGATGGAGATCATCTGACTATATAGAACTAACTAACTAACTCGCTTGCACTTTCTTCTTCACATATTTCCCGGCAACTCAATCAATGAGTATAGTCGGCTCGATCGAAATTGTTTGTATGGAATCTAGTTCTCGACATCAATACATGACAAACAAGAGTTCAATTCTCATATTTCATCAATCATTTAATTAAAGCTGCTTGGAATATTTATTATGGTATATTGGTATTCTTCCTGATCATCAGTTTGGATTAGGTATATTTAATAATTGTATTTCTTTAGTATAATGTCTTTTTGACAGTATCTAAGTCTATGACAATAGGCTAGTTAGCTCATAACTAACAGCCTAGCGCCTTAGCTATATAGGTGTATACTGAAAATGGTCGATTTTTCGAACCTCTCTATAGAGAGAGGCCCCAAATTAACGAAATGATTTGAAAATTTGCATGCAAGGTGTCATGTGCCATACTAAGACATGGACAAA
>JAYJLU010025887.1:0-10153 GCA_036873645.1 Minona dolichovesicula | reverse complement strand
TAGAATTCATTGCACTCTTGCTTTTAATATATAGATAGATAACTATGTTCTTATCTTTTTGTGGAATTTTAACTTGTGTGTTCTCAGCATAGCTAATCATAGTATAGGTATATATAGCATGCTTATTTGTAGTTTGTGCCCGTTTGTGCCACAAAACTCTATTTACATCCCGCTGTGTCAGGCCGAAGAACAGCAATGTGACCGCATTATTGGCGAGTACCCCGTGGTGCTATCATCCTGCTCCCCTGACAGGCCTTTAGTTCTGCATATAATAGTCTGGTCCAAACTATCACTCAATTAAATCAAAGCAACTACTATGTACTATATACCTGTACAAAGTTGTTGAAATTTTTTAGATAAAAAATTTCAACAATCACCCATTAAAAGTTAGAAGTTGCGCGCTATCTATCTATCTACGTATGTACGCGAGTGTCCAGGCGAAAAAGCAGGGCCGTATGGTCATTTGATCCGCTTGATTAAATTCAAGTGTAAAATTTGCGACCCATAGTTGAAGGTAAAGTCGGCTCCAAACCCATACTGTTCCATTATTGACAAGTCTAAGAGCAGAAACACCATGCCACTGACCAAGTAATTATAAAATAACAAAAGGAATTCAGATTTCTATATCTTAAGTGTATCGTTTTTTGTTTTTTGTCATTCATCAGATATGAGAAAGGGGAGGAGATAAGGTCAGCTAACATCAATTTGAAGCTCTCATTCCGGTCGGTATGAGTAATGAAGCAGTTGAGTGAAACAGAACAATATAGTGTGATGCTTTGTCGAGATGATTAGTCTTCAAGAGGTCACTCATCTCCCCCCACTCTCTCGAATAATTATAAGAGGCAAGTTGATCAATGTCGTTTGATCTCTTATGCAGATCTGGCTGGGTAGATTTACCACCAAATAGCCCGTAGACGACATCTGATATTGATGAGACTTCACTGACCCCTCTCTCTCTCTCTCTCTCTCTCTCTCTCTCTCTCTCTCTCTTTCTCTCTCTTATACAATTGTTGACTTATCGAATGGTTGATGATCCTGTTTATGGAATGGCCCTAGTGTTCATTCCCACAAAGTTCTAAAGCTCACATATATACATAGACTTCAAATAATGTCTGATTAAATCAGAAGGTATTGTCCGTATTTATTGTCCGATAGGGTTTATACTTAATCTGTATGATCAATCTATCTGTGGTTGCTACATAGAAAAATTACAAAATAGATTTTCCTCTATAGAGAACAAGACGTGTTTTTATTCGGTTCTGTTGAATTATCACAGAAGGTTTGTACTTTATTGTATTTGTTTTCTCATTTCTCATATAGGAAGGATACCATACACACATACATACCTATATTAGCATCCTTTGCTACGAGAAGCATTAATTCTTAAATTTTATTGTTGATAAGATGCAATGTCCGAATATTAGGCTCAATATGAAGAGTCTTATCTTTGATATTATTGATAAGCAGGTGACACAACAGCCAACATACAATATACTCGAGGGGTTCGAGTAATCTGCCTGCCTGTATACTCAGTTCAGCTTGGAGTTAAATCTTGAAATGGACAAGGTCGTCTGTTTCGAGTGTACTTCGAGGTGGCTAAGTATAGGTGTTTGATGAACATTACTAAATAATTAAATTATCCGCAAGCCATCTAATTCCATATACATATGAGATAATAAATAAATAATGATAATGTTATAGTCAATCTTTAGATAACTATGATGACACTGACCTACCTATGCCAGGTATATTATTATCAATTAAAGCGTCTATATCCTTCTAGGTAATATAACATGCGTTTTAAAATTGACTCTATTCAATAACGATGCAGAATTATATTTGAAATTTGAATTTATCTGAGTGGACAATGTGCGCATAATAAAGATAACGAGACGACGGCGGGCAGTAGAGAGAGAGCTCTCAAACTGATCCGCCACCACTCGACTAACATTTTTCAAGAGCTCATACTCATTGGTCAACCGCCATTTAAGATTTGTAAACTCAGCCCAGATATTGGACATTAGAGAATTCAAATTATATACAAGCAGACAATCAAGAATCAGTTCAAACAAATCCTATAATGGACGAGGAAATAAAGTTCTATTCTTTAAAAAATTAAAATTCACGGATTTATTTAAACAAATTGGAGAATTAATTGGAGAATTGTGTTATTATATTTTTCACAAATTATATTGACATGAACCATGTTGAGATAAATCACAGTGAAATTTTGTGCTATTCTGTATTCATCATTCTATTGTTGACTGATTGGATATTATATCTCTCTCATTAGAATTCATTTCTATAACAAATCGATTCAATAAACTCATGTTGAACACAAATTGAATTTGTATAACATCTACGCTTTTGTGAGTAAATTTTAAGTCTATAATCATTTAAATCTTAAATAAATCGTTAGCAAACGTTAAGTAGGTATAGTCCATGATACCTACAGATCTTGAATTTTAATTATAGCATGATCGCTTTATTATAATGAATAATAATATTTCACTTTTAGGTCTGTCCAAAATGTCCTTATCCAGGTCATCCGACCTGATTATTTGCGGTATCTGTCAGATAACATTCCCCGTGAATGAACTCCCGGCATTTCTCAACCATAAACAATCCGCGCACTGCAACCCAAAGCAGTCCCAATATCTAAACAACAATCAAACCAATTTCCCCTCCCAAGGACTGGCATTGCGCAGATCTAAATCCACGAATGAATTGAATGCCAATGCAACAACCAAAATTCCCTCCCCGAACGAACCGGAGAGTATGGACTATAGCGAAGAGGAATCCTCCACTGAGGATTTATTAAAACGAGGTCCACCGCCCCGCTCTGCCCCACCTGATGTTCAAATGCAGACATCGTGGAGAGAGAATTCTGTTTGTCCATCATCAGCCATAGAATTATATGGACAATTCGATTCACAACTGGCGGAAGTGATATGCGGACCTATGAGAGCGAATAAGGACGCATTGTTGAGAGATGTGGCCACTAATACAGCGATAACAGGTGAGTTCTATACTTCTAGAACAGACATGCTGAATGTACTTTACAGACGAAGCTCTCTAGCTAGTGTGTGTGTGTGTGTGTGTGGAACCTTATCTCTATTGTAACCTAACTGAGATGTTTAACAAAATCACTATAGATATAGATAGATCGAATATGAAGCCAGACGTATAGCGAGAGCCATTCTATAAATTGTTTTTATTTGTCAATCAATCAATTGAATCATCGTATTGAAGAAAGACAGCAGGACAAGATGTAAAGATATATGAAGTAGCTTTTTTCAAAATCTAGAACAATGCAATTCTAAATTTAATGTGTATAGAAAACAGATATTTGTATATAGGTTCTAGGTGTGGTATTTATATGCATTAGGATATTATCTATGCGCCTGGAGAGAAGTGGGGATACCAGGTGATGCACCCGATATTCCACATTCATCGAGTGCTTTCAAGGGTGTTATAGAAGATTGCTGACCAATTATTAAGAAAAGTGGGATTGCTTATTTCACAGAAATCACGGTACTATATAATAGTGTTTTAAAATAATCAAAATATTTCCCGATGATAATGGAAATTAAGTTATATCTTTAATCTCATGATTGACAAAAGATTAATCTATAGAATAAATTATAATGATTACATATTCAGCAGGTTCATATTCAAATCTACAAATATTTTTCCTGTCAAAAATATTTAATATTTTAATATTGAAGTGATTCTAAAATTAGCCCAACCATAATTTTGATTTCACGAGGTCTCTGTAATATAACTTTAACATGCAATAGCGATCAATTCGACCTGACGCCAGGAAGTTCCGTCTCATTTAAAGGCATAATTTCTTGATTACATAAGTTAATGTCCTTCAAAATGTTTAGCGCAAACAGCTTCAGCGCGAATTGCAACACAATTTTCCCCACATTTATTAAAAGCATTAGATAGGTAGGTATAAGCAATTGTTTGGTTTGACACACGACTATAGCTCGAGAGGACTGTTCACACACTTGACCAGAGCATTCCCGCTTTCAGAAAATTGTTTGAAATTGGCGGCGCCACGCAGGAAATACCGAAATAGCCGAAAGATAAACAAAAAGATGAAATGATTTCAAATATCTCTGTCATGCAAATTAGATATCAACTCAACTCAACATTCCATTTGATAAAATAAGACTTTTTAAATAAAAATTTAACATCAACTATGTGTGTGTTATTATATTATAGTTTAAGCTCGTAAAATTTTCATATAACTAAAGAAATTCTAATTTTAATGTTTCTTCTTTATTGAAACTGAAATAGTTTATTTATTACCTATTTTGACGATAGTGTTTCTTATGTTGCGTTGCGTCTTTTTCATGCAATCTGAGAATAGAAAAGTCTTGTCAAGTATTTCCGACGTGTCTACAGTAGCGTTTAATAATCGCAGGAGGCATCAAAGCCGAACCTATTTTCACAATGTGGCCACACATGGACGCTCATGTGACATTATACGATAATTATCCGCATCGAGTCGGCTACTCGGCTCTCTCTTCTTCTTCTTTCTCCTTTTCTGTTGTTGATAACGCAGAGATGGTACTCAGGTGGAACAGGAAACTGATTTACCCACCTTGCAAAGGCGCTCAGCATACTTTATTTAAACTCTTAGCGGCGATTTCCACCTGAAGAGGCACAAATCACCCATAGGGTACACCGATATAAAACTCTATACTATGAGTGGGAGACGCTTGACGACCATAGGGTTTCTATAGTTGTCAGAGATATATCAAACTTATTGAAAATAATCAGTGCGAAGCAGGAGTATTATTTAAAGGATAAAGTTAAAACATAACAAGATAATACACATTGTTAAAACGAAAGAATAAAACAAAATGAATTCAATTTATAAGATTGATTTTTCTGTCGATACCATCAACTTACTCATTTATAATTCCCAGTATAATGTATACATAATCTCTGTGAATATTAAAGTTTAAATTATAATGTACATAGTTAGTGGCTATATAGTATAATAGTATAATTGCTCAACCAAGCACCAATCTCCTATCCTCTGCCTATATAGTTTACATTTGCCCATTATATTTAATGGCAGCATTGTTTGTAGTTTATATTTACAAAAGTAAGGGATAGCTTTTTGCTATTCTTACTCCTCTATTTACAAATTGGTTGTGGACGTGGTCGCGAAGTCATGACTGCTGTTTGTTTAAGGGCCCTCTGTAAATCACCTTTGATTGCAAGTAGGTAGTAGTATTCCCCACCACCACCTGATGACAATACCACAGAGACACACAACACCGACATTATACACGGCATTATAGTGAGAGGAAGTTGTTCCCCTACCACCAAATATGCTCGTTTATTTGTCTAGATGAAAATTATTTTTTTAAAAATTGAGTTTGTTCATTTACCTTTGTATTGTGCGGATTGTTGGCTTATAATAATAATAATGAGCAAAATGCTTTATATAGGGGAGTAATTAATGCGTTTTGAAATAAAACAATGAATCAATTGTTTGTCTTATAGGCCATACACACGGAGTGTTGGATTTTTAGCCACAGAATCAAAAATGTGCCACCTAATGTTTATTATACAGTATTTTACTCCACAACCAATATGAGTGCGAGACAAGGCGTCAATAAAAAATATAATAGCCATTGACCATATTGCATAATGACATACATTGTCACTCCATACAATACACAAAATCTCTGCTTCAGTTACGTTGTTCTGTAGCCTGCAAATCCACACATACAAGTATAAAGGTATTTTGGTTGGCTTCTAAGATAAAATGCCATGCTATAAAGAATAGTTCCTTTATAGTTTACAAAAGGAAGACGACATGACATATTATTTTGTGTGTGTGTGCAACTTATCAACATAATATTATATGGGAGTACCTTCTCAATCAAGCTTCTGTATACAGCAGACATATGGAATTGACATTGTATATTGTACAATTTTGGTCATAAATCACAATGTTTAGATTATAGCAGGCAATGAAAAGATTTGGCGAAATGCATTCTTCAACAATAATGACTAAGTGCTGGCAACAACAAATGACCCGTGATTGTTGAAGTTTGCACGCCACAAATGTCTGATTTAAATTCAATCATTAAAATTTATCGCACAGAATTGTGATATATTTGTGTACATATATAGAAAAGCAATTAATATATTATGAACATTTCATCCATATAATTTGGTGTGAATGAAAAGTATTGATCAATTGTGGGGTGGTGCAGTATATAGCGACAGAATTGTACAAAATGTTCTCTCAACATGTGCAATACCTATAGTAAAATGGGCGGGCATTTAATCTACTAAACTTTATTGCCATTGCCACCACCAATTCTCCTATATGTGTAGATATAAACAGATTAGATAGATATTACAAAAGTTGCAACATTTTGAAATGAAACCAAATTCATCTTATTAACATATAAACTAGTGCTACAGTCCTAAAACTAGGATTCGTCTATATACATTTCATCGTCAAAAATCAAAATTTAAGCAGGTACACATTATAATATATAGTGTTGATAAGTAGAACCGCATTTCTGTTTCCTGAATTACAAGTTATTTTCAACAGATTTTTATGGTCATTTTCTCTTATTATTATTAATCGACCTTTTTCTATTATTTTAGAACCATGTGAACACCAGTGCAACTCATGCAAGGCAATGTTCCAATCTGCTTGGCTTCTACTGCAACATGCGCAGAAAGATCACAACTTAAATATCTTCACCACCAGACCAAATGATAGATCCTTTCCTTACTACAATAATGTTATGTGCCCCTCCTTGTCAAATCACACATTCGTGCATGCGGATAAAGTTTTCCCCAAACAAGAAAATAACGAGCAGAAACTTTGTCTGGAGTCAAATATTTTCATGGAAGAAGAAGAAGAGTCGAATTGTTTCGACAAAATGGATGATCCTTCACCAAATTCATCTTCAGATCGCAGTCAGCGTACATCAACACCAAAACCGTTGAACAATAACTTTTATTCGTCACCACTGACAATTGAAAATTTGATAAAAAAAGAACCATTGTCACGTAGCAATCTCGAACTCCACAATTTATGGAAATCTGCCGAAAAATTCGACCTAGAAGAATCTCTAGAAAGGGCACCTTCTCCGACGGCTCTTCCAATGCCTAAACGGAAGGCGTGTGAATTCTGCGGCAAACGATTCAGCTATGCGCGCAATCTTCTAGACCACAGAGTGGCTTGTCATGCTTCTCACTCTCATGAATCTGTGCAACTCTACTGCAAATTCTGCTCCTACAAGACTGGAAACTCGAGATCTCTGGAGAGACACATGGAAATGCAGCACACAGAACTTTTGAATGTCAGCAAAAGTTTACTTGGTGAGATTTGCGAATATTTAAAATTGACTCTATTAACGCTTTTAACATTATATAAAATGACAATGACATCTTTTGAATATTTTTATTAAATGATTTATTGAACTCTTTGTTTCTTTCAGGTCAAGATACTGAACAGAAAATGTCTCCCGATGAAGAGAATGACTATGAAGATGTGATGACTAGAGGCTCTCAAGCTGAAGACACATCTTTGTCTGATGAAAACAGTCCCCCAGGATCAAATGACGGCCAACTTTCCAACACAAGTGGTGGTGGTACAGCTTTAAATCTTTCACTTCAGGATACAAAAAGACCGTCTGAAACAACTGAACCTCTCTCCTTGAATACAATCACATCTCTCACAGGTAGCAGAAATGATGAAGATCTCAGTCTAAAGAAAAAGAAAATTCATGATGATGAAGAATTTATGGTGAAACGACCCAAACCGCTTGATTTCCTTCAGTCGAGACTTCCTCCACCATTCAATTATCCCGGTTTTAATTCCTCCCTACTTTCCGGCCATGCTCCACAAACCCACGATTTATTCAGCAGAGCTTTCCCCGGTTTGAATCATCTGGAATCCAACCACGCTGCCGCAGCCGCTGCCGTGAACAATTATTCTATCTGGAGAGATCATCTCAGTAAATCGTCACTGCACCCCTTTCCATCAATGCCACCATTTGCTGATCGTCATCCTTCAAGTATTTATTCACACTTTGATTCTTGGTTGCCCCACCAGAAACGAGGTCTACCTGATAAAATGTTTCCTCATCGTCATCCAGCTCCAGGTACGAACCCCTTTGACATTTTACCTCCTGCGTTTCTACTGAATTCAAGCAACTACACTGACATTTATTCTAAACTAAGAAATAGTCGTCCAACACCTCCCCAGAACATTCAGGAACAATCAAACAATCCTTTTTCATTCCTTAATCCTAGTCCTAAAACTGCTAGTGGTAGTCTGTGTCATCAACAGACTCCTATTTCACAAGCGGCAACAAGTCCCGGCAATATATCCTCTATTCATAGTAACGGTTGTGGCGCTGGACATGATGGTCGCGATAGTATTTCAGCCACGTCGGCAGCTTCTAGTCTAAGTCCGGCTGTCCCCTCATCAGCACCAAATTCCAACTGCACGGCAACTCCATTATCTGGTCTCAACACCGTCAGACGTAACTCCCGCAATGACACCTGCGAGTATTGCGGTAAAGTATTCAAGAACTGCTCCAACTTGACTGTGCACCGACGCAGTCACACTGGTGAGAAGCCATATCACTGCAAGATGTGCAACTACGCATGCGCACAAAGCAGCAAGCTCACGAGACACATGAAGACTCACGGAAGAGAAGGTAAACCGAGTCACCTGTGCAAGTACTGCAACACCCCTTTTATCGTACCCTCTACATTGGAGAAGCACATGCGTAAATGCATGAACATGTCCAATGCGAGTCGTCACCTGAATCTACAGGCGATGCTCAACCAACATAGCCAGCGTGGTGGTAATTCCGGTCTCAACGTGAATTCCAATCGCATGAATTCAAGCGCGGTGACTTCCAGCAATTCAATCCTGTCCCTGCCGACACCATTACTGACAGCGCCATCGGGTGTTTTGTAAATCCTGAAATTATGAACTGCAGTTATAATTGATTTTGTTCTTCTCCACGTATTTTGTTCTTCTTCTTGTGACATTAATTTGCACTATGATTGGTAGATATAAATTTGTGACATGTTCTTGTTCTCAAGAAAAGAGGTATAGATTTGACTTTTGCTTTCTTTAATGAATAATATTTTGTTGCTGTGTAAATTACTTATTAATATTACCACATTATCTTTGCGTATATATTATATATCGTTTTCGATTTTCTGTGATATACTTTTCATCCATTCTTGCGTTGATTTTTGTGATTCCGAAAGAAGAATCTTTATGATTTAGTAAATAATTTGTGATTACATTCCTAAAGGGTTTTCTTACTTACGTTATGTCAGAGTATCAGCGAAATTTCTTTCCTTTTTAATAGAAAGCTTTTTGATTATGGGATTATGCAAATAAATAAATAAATAATACGTATATACTGACAATTGATTTTACAACAGTCGAGAATACAAATTTAATGATATCCTATTTCAAAAATCAATCAGCTTTCAAAGTGAATAATCTTGTGCCATAGTATTTCTGTATAGCTTATTGTATCGCATGTAATGTACAGTCACTGGTTTGTACATCATTTTACATTTCGAGTTTATCACACACACACACATGGGGTTTATGATTGAATTTTTTGATTGTTTTATGCACTATGTATAGGACTATGTAAAAAGTGTGTGATCTTATTGATGTATTGATTTTATTTATATACATATATATATATATACACCAATCATTTTATCATTTCACTATTACACGGATTGAAAGTTTTTTTCGTTTGTTTTCTGAAAATATATTCATCATTATGTTTCATCAATTGTTCTTCCCTTTAATCATTTTTATCCCTTTAAAAGATTAAAATTCCTATAAATTAAAATTGCTAAAAAATTATCAGCATAGAATATTTTTCAATTTACAAAACCTCAGTTTGAAAAAATAGATCTTTTAAAGTGACCATCAAGATTGATTGATCACAGAAAAAAATACAAATACAAATTCAACTCTCCAGAGAAACTACTCTTGCTGGTAGATATTTGTATATCGATTAGTTCCTACCAAGAATCAGAAAATCCTACTATCTCCACCATTATAAATTGGTGAAGTTCAAACTGTTATAGCGACGAAGCGTATAATGAG
>JAYJLU010025665.1:0-10155 GCA_036873645.1 Minona dolichovesicula | reverse complement strand
CAGCACTCGACAGAACCTCTTGGAGAAGACTGGTCTTGCGTGTCACCAGAAGTCGAGAACGACTTGACGGGACCAGGTAACCAGGTAAAGGTAATTAGATAGATAATTAACCAAATTTTACCTTTAAATTACTAACAACCAATTCTAGACATTCAGAAGGACCGAGTTTGTCATATGTACTTAAAATTTCCATGATGAAGAACTAAAAGGGAAATAATTTCATGATAGCCATAACAGAATAACAATATACTAATATGAGATGGAACTCTTTAAATAAAATAGTAACATGCATTTGGTATTGTTATCAGTGCAAAAATTTGCTTCTTTGTCATTATAAACTAAATTATTATTATATATATATAGGATGTTATATTATATAACCTCTACAGTGCTATTCAACATTTCATTTCCGAGAGTACTTAGCCAGGATTAGAACTCTCAACCCCTGGATTGGTGGCCAAGCATTCTAACCATTCGGCCAGCGCTCTCTACAAAAGAATGACAATTTGAAAGCTTTCTTATACTGCATGCTGAATCATACATAAAGAGATTATTTTAAGCTTACAGCAGTGTCATACTAACAGTAGGGTTGAACTAACCGGGATTGAAATGTTGAATAGTGCTGTATAGAGGTTATATAATATAACACCTTATATCGGCAGTGGCACACTCCAAATTTAATTTGTTCAACACTAAGCTGGCGAGTGTGCTAATTTATCTTGACTTTATAGTCACTCTAGCAGTGTGAAGTGGTTTGTTCAACCCTACTGTTAGTAGTATGATATGTAAGCTCAAAATAATTTCTATGTCTGATTCAGTATCCAGTTGAATCAGAATAAGAAAGCTTTCAAATTGTTATTCTTTTGTAGAGAGCGCTGGCCAAATGATTAGAATGCTTGGCCATCAATCCAGGGGTCAAGAGTTCTAATCCCAGGAATGAAATGTTGAATAGTGCTGTATAGAGGTTATATAATATAACACCTTATATTGGCAGTGGCACACTCCAAATTTAAATTATTATTAGTCCTAAAGGCTTCAAGTTGTAACTTAGTGATCTATCTTCAATCACTATGCTTTACAGATTTTAACAACTCTTTTACATTTCTGTTAGTGAAGGAATAAACAAACTTGATAGAGTGATAATCATTTAAAGATAGCTGTTTTGTATCAGGAAGGATAAACAAGAATTTGGGTAAAAAAAATGTCAATACTAATGTAGTTTAATTGTATAGAGTTTAATTGTTTATTAATATACCTATTCAAATTTTATTGAAATAACATTTTAATATAAAAATAAATTGTTAAGTTAAAAGATACATTATTTTAGAAAATTAAATGTCAACATCAGTCATAAATTGAAATATCTATCAATGTATTATTTATTATGTATAATTAATTATTTAACATGATTTTATGTGACAAATAGTTTTTTTCAAATATATTAACCACATGATTTTTAAGTAAAGTTGTAGCAAAGAAGCATTTAAAATAAAGTTATGTTTAGATATATTATGTGAAATAATAAAGTATTCTGGAAAAGAAGAATTAATTTGACAGTATTTGCTTAAAATACATAGCTTTGTAATGCATAAGATTAAATTATTTAGTATCTTTTAATGTTTTTTGTATATATTATGTTGAAAGCAGAAAGTGTATGCAAATGCCAAATGAGAAAATCTGCCACATAAGTGCCAAAATTTGAACAATTAAACTAACATCAACTTTGTTTATTGTAGTTGAAATTTCCATATTTTTAGTGCATCATAGGCCCCAGGATGGACTTAGTAAAAGAAAATAATACCACAAAGAGGATTCTGAAGGTCAGGTTGAATTGAATATTATATACTGCAAATAAAAAGTCAAACTATGTTGATAAATGGGAATTCAAAATTTATGGGATATATCTAAATCTGATTGGTTGTTTGTATAAGTTAATGTCAAGGTCTATAATTTGATAGAAAATCAGATATTCTGATTGGGTTTTACAAAGGTGATACCTTGACAAAGGGTTAGATTTAAGGGCATATATAATGGAAATAAAGTTTTGTGATTTTATGCCACTAAACTATAGGAGTGCCTAAAATTTAGAAGATTTGGATTTAATTAAGTGATATAATATATAGTTTTGGCAGCAGAAACTATAAATATATTTATAAATTAATTGCAAGTTTTATAGCTGCTTAAATTAACCTTTATTAAATGTTTTATTAATTATATTTATATTTGGTTTTAATGCAATAAACTTATAATACTTACTTTTGAATGAATTTATAAGTATATAAAGTACGCCCCGTATAAAGTACAACCTTTACTTAGAATAATTGTTTTAATTGATACATTAACTTGTCAATGTACATAGCACATATAAATTTGCAGAGCTTATTCTTCTGACACTATTAAACTAACTCTAACCATTTTCTTGGAAAAATATTCTAAAATTTTTTTAGGCATTGATCCCGTAAGCATATTTTTGCCCAAGTACCAAAAGAATAAAACTAAAATTATTTATCAGGTGCCTGAAGAATAAGCACTTTGTATAAATTACATAAATAATTTTAAAAATTTAGGGTTCATAACTCAAACCTATCATAAGCATTAGGAAAATTGCTTCATGACTATTTGCAGAAGATATTAACAAATATTTATGAATAATTACATAAAATTGTAATTGTAAAAAAAAAATTTATAACTTTTAACCCAATATTTTAACGATATTTTAATCAACGCTAAACTTTTTTATAATCCGTATAATTTTATATACTAATCTATTTATGAAAATTCAATTAAATGCAAATAATAAAGTTATACTGATCAATTTAATATAATTCAATTCGAATCGGTTTTATAAGATTCATCTCGTGAACAGTTTTTCTAAATTTTATTTGATGCGCTAAATAAAAATATTAAATTACTTAAAAATACAAACAAAATAAACAATCTTAAAAAAAATAAAAGGACTTTATACTTTTAATTTAAATATATATGCCATAGGTCAAAAAGAGAAACATTAAATTGTTTATGACTAAGACAACTGATGTTGATACTGACAAATTAATAAAACAATTAAATTTAATATAAGTAGGGTGTATAATTTATGAAATTTTAATTAAGATAAGTGTTTTACTTTCTAACTTTAATTGAAAGATAAACGGTGTCCTGTTCAATATAGATTCCATATATTAAAGGGAAAAGCCGCGAAAAAGCCGTCCAGATATTATATTTTATAAGTCTACAAAATGAGTATATCTTGCCTTGACGTGGTTGATCTGAAACAGATACGTCTTAATTGTAAGCCAAATCCTTTATTATCGATTGTTATTTCATAATTGTTACAATAAACTATCAAAACTAATGGCAAATACTTCATTTGGATGAGTCAGAGTAACACATTTAATGTTATGTATCAGATAGTCTCAAAATTGCTTAAAAAATTCTGTTGGTTGTAAATTTTACACATCTCTAGTCATGCATATTTTAAATAATATAAATTTTAATTCTTAAATGTAATGAAATACTATCCCACTTAATTAAACCTCTGGCTTAAGCTTTTATATCATGAATCTATTATTGAACTGTATGCACTAAAATACTTACATAATTTAATCAAGTTTTTTTTTCTAATATTCAATTGTCTTTTCATCAAAGTTATGTTCTTTCTTTATAGAAGTCAGCTTCTAATAAAATCCTACTAGTATAGTTTATACATTATTTACAGAGAACCAGCAAGGTATTTTTTACTCATATACCTTTATTATACAAAGAGTAACCCTAACCCTAAAAGTATACCACCAATCTTTATAAATTTTAAGTAACAAAAAATTCTAAATTAGTGTAATAGGATGCCAACATTTTATATTTTAAAACCAAAGATAATGATTGTAATTTAAATAAATTTCAAGCAACTTGAAACCGTAAACTATAATAGGTTCAAAGGAAAAATATTTCAAAACTATTAAAGTATCAATAAGCAATCCACAAAATTATCCATTTGCATAAAATGCCTCCATTAATATAATGAAATAAATTTAGAAAATTCCTATATATTTCTAAAATAGTTAGCAATTAATAAATTTTATTATCAGTGTTTCATAATAATGACACAGCTTTGTCAGATATTTTATAGGGTGTCCTATTAATGATTACATCATATTCTTTCAAAAAACATAGTTAGAGATTAAATAACCTTACTTGTTTGAAAAATGTGTGTTTACTATATATAGGCTGTTCTATAGAAAACCGCATTTTTTATCCAAAGAAATTAAAATTACATACTTACTGATGACCATCTTTGCCAAAGAGTTAATTGTTGTACTGATATGCTTAATTCACTTCAACCATGTTTAGCAGTTTCAAACTTTATTGTAATAGACGAGAAATGGTTCTACTGTTGAAAATTACAAGCACGAAATACACTTGGATCATGGAATTCTCCTCATTATGCCGTCGTCAAACACCAATAAGAGTGATAAGTGATGTAAAATATATGGCAATATTTGCAGTGTCTATGTGAGGAGAACATTTCTTTTCGATTGTCGATTGTACGGTAGATTCTGAGGTTTATATTGCTTTTCTCCGTGACATGATACAACACTTTGATCAATTACCCCAGCCTATTAAATCAGAGAATATGCAAATTATCCAAGATAATGCGAGGTCACACACTTCAAGAGCTATGCAGCAATTTACACAACTATCAAATGTTTGTCTCATAAAGTAACCAGCACACTCACCCGACTTTTCTATCATATTTTACTGTTTCACTTTGGTAGTTTTTTATTAGTAGTTTGTTTCTCCTGCAACTGCTAGAAATTATGAGGCATTTATTTAAACTATATAAACTTAGCTACCTATGTCAATTGTTGATATACAAAACACTTCAGGTCAATACTACTGTGTACTCTATATACTTGTTCCATTAGATCATCAACATATTCTTTGCATGTTAATCTTTTATCTGACAAATAAATAAAATAATATAAGTAATTCTTTGATATGTCAATCAATCAAGCAGCCAAATGTATTATGTATTTAAAACATATTAAAGAAAATAAAGATACTGCCAAATGCTATATTGTATTACATATTGTTATTCATTATTCAATTCAATTAATGCTTTAAAATAGTGATAAGCATAAATGAGAAAAATTCTTATCTTTCAGCTTCTTTTAAGCCAAAATCAAAAGTAAATATAAATTATATTGTCGCTGGAGTTGTTATCCAAAACAATAAAGTCTTAATGATTCAAGAAGCCAAGATTTCTTGCAGGGGAGAATGGTATTTACCAGCTGGAAGAGTTGAGCGAAATGAATCTCTTGAGGTAATTCTAATTATTTTACTTCTGGCATATTATACTAAACATTGTTTTATAATTCTGAACAATGACTTTATTTTTTCACATGTATTTACATGTTTCATATTCTAAATTCCTTGCTAAATTCATAAAAAATATGTCCTATTTCATAAGTACTGTACAGTATATAAATTTAGACACCCTGAAAAAAGTGATTTCAGTTTTTTATTGTGACATTGAATGTGTTGTATTCTTTAATTCACATTTTAAAAAATATTCTTTCGATGTTCATTAATGTAATTCATTTCTTTTTAATTCAAAAAATAACTATCAAAATATTTTTTTCAATATTCAATTAGTGCGTCATTTATTTCAATAGTGTTTAGATTTAAGAACCGGTTTTTATAAATAGGTGTTCTCTGCTACTAAAATGTATGTATCTTGTCATGTTCAATTAAGTTTCGTCTTTTCATGTGAGAGTTTCTTAATTGAGCAGATTCTTGAGGTGGTTGGTTCCGGAGAATCTGTCATAGAGTTTTATACCTTACTTCTTGAAAGAGGGTTATCAAGTGTTGATTGGTCGGGTCTCCCATGAAAGAGGTGGTGACATTCATGTGTTCTTATTTTCTTCTTTCTAGCACAAGGAGTAGTCACAAAGTAGTTTTAGATCTAATAAGTCGTCCTATATGATATTCAGTATTTGATAAATGCAAAGAAGGCTATCGAACACAACCAAGATGTGTATGTAGTGTCCTTCGACTTTTAAAAAGGCATTTGATATGGTGGATGCTTTGAAAAATACTAAAAATCCTGGGTTGACCTCAGAAATTCGTCAACATCATCAAAAGTTTCCACCATGGAAGACAAAGTCTTAATCTACCCAGGAGCTCCGACCAGCTATATGTTATTTCTAACTGCCATCCTGAGTTTAGAGGATGTTACGATGAAGAAGTTTACATAAGAACCAAGAGCGAAGGAACATTTTTCATTTAAAGGAAAGAACCAAGACCAAGATTTTACTTATTCTCGAACTGCTTTTATGGATGTTATTAGCAAGCACACTTGGCGGAATTCGGGAAATCATCACAAGGTTCGCCGAAGTGTCGAAGGCTTATAGTCTTATGATCAGGACCTCGAAAAAAGAACTTCTGATTTAACCAACGCCGCGAGGAAGGAATGAAATTCACAAACTCCCGACAGTGACTATATCAACGAAGAGCCGCCGAAAATAGTGCGGAGGTTCAACTACCTGGGAAACCACATGTTTGAACCAATACTATTGAATTGATGACAAATCTGAACATGACGTCATCGTCATGATCGGACACGACGGACTATCAAGAAGAAGAAGAAGTTCTGGAATTTTTTTAACCAAATATGTTGATTAATTTGTAATATTGTATTAGCTGATAAAAAGCGCTGATTCACGTGAATACCAAATATAGCCATCGTATAAACAATTATGGCTGACTTCACAAATCATTCGACCGTGCTACTATTGCTTGCTAATAATAATGCTATCTCTTGGGTGTATTCAATGGTTTTGTTTCATCAGCGATAGATTCTAAAGAATTTAATACGTACAACACTGCTTTGTCATCCTTTGCTAAAAATAGATCTGTTTTGGCACACACCAAGGTAGAATTATTTCATGAATCATGTTTCTTAATACATATAAGCCTAACAATAAGAAGTCTTTTTCTATACATATACCAAATATGGTTGGTATATGGTTGGTGATGAGCTGACGATAGTCGACTCATCGCCTGAAATCTCGACCTTAAAACAAATCTGCCAAAGCGAAATTGAACATTTAGTCCAGGTGTGTGGGGACCACACTCTGTTGATAAACGAGAAAAAAAATGTTCTTAAAGTCGTGTTTAAAAAGCGCTGTTACATAATTATGTAACGCTCCAGAGAGGAAAACTTCAACGACAACTCTTTTGGGAAACCTGCAAGAATTTTGCAGAATTATTGCAAATGAAAAATCAACGAGTTAAACTAACATGTTAGTTTAGCTCGTTGACCGACCCCTGTCAATAGGTATAGGATTTATATGAACACGTTTATTAAATACTTATTGTCATATCGCAATTTTTCTTTGTTGTCGTTGCTATCTTTATTGTTGCTCCTCATTAACTTGTAAAGATTTTTAAATACACATACATTTGTGTCAATTAGTATCATATTTCAAATAAGTACGTATGGTAATAGAAAAATTGTCTGACAAATATTACTGAAAAATATTAAACAATAATATTGTAATTCATTACTATAAGTAGTATTTCGCTCTCCACGAATAATTCTTGCTGACTTCTAGAATTGTGAAAAAATATGAATACTCTTTTTGGTCGCTATTTTCAGATCAGAAACGAATGAGTATACTGGAGTTAGTAGAATGAAAACAATCAACATAAATTAGTATTTTATTTGTTTTGTTTTTGAAAATGAAATAATGGTGTGATTTATCTGGCTTTCGATCTTATAGTTGACAACGCAATTGTCAACTCTTGCTTGTAGTATTTGGATGTCGATTTATTGCCAATAAATGACAGAAAATCCTATCTTCACCATTATAAATTGGCAAAGTTCAAATTATCATAGCGACGAAACAAAACTGCCAATTTTAATAATTCTTTTACTAAATTTAAGTATAAAAGGAGCGCTTTTTAATGATATAATTTTTATAACAATTAATTTATACGGAAAATATCTATCTTGATAGAACCATGGCATATTTATTTCCTATAGTTTTCATATAAGTACTTGTCAAGAAAAATATATTTACACTAAAATCTATCTTTAAAAAATCCTATTTCAATACATAGTCCTTAATTTATTTTAATATTCGTAAATAGGAATCTTTTAAATGCGTACATATTTAACTGGTTGATTTGGAGAACTTCGATTTGTATTTCAATTTGGTAACAATAATATAATTCGAACACAGATGAGGATATTTTTTAAGTAACTTTATTTAGACAGTATATTAAAGGAATTTACAATACGAAACAACAATATTTATCTACAAAGCATTTATAAGAAATAGATTAATATAAGAACATCAGTAAAGGAATACATATTCTTATGCAACAATTTCCTTATAAATCATAAAGATTTTTCAAAAGTCACGTAGATTCATTCAAATGTCACACGATTTACACCCGAACAGCTGAGCCATCACCAGAATTCGTTGATCTGTTGGCGAATTTGTAAAGAGTAAATCCCAAAGCCACAACAGCCACGAGACCAAGACAAACGAAAAGGACGATATACCCTCCTGAAAATGGCTGTTTTTTTTCTATTGATGCGGCTTTCTTCTTCTCTGTATCAATAGGCGTACTCTTTTCTTGATTCGGGCCGTTAAAAGGTGTAGTGATTGCGATGTCTTGATATGGAATTGGATTGGTAACATCGTTGCTTTTTGAAGTTTTAGCAATTGGTTCGCTTGCTTTGGGCTCTTCCGTCACTGTAGATACTGTAGACTGTTCATCATCAGCTGGTATGATCGGAATTTTTGGTTTCTTTTTAGAAATTGTAGTCGTTGCAACAGGAGTCTTTTCTGTTGTCGTTTGTGGGCTTTCATCTTTACCCAGTTTACATATTCTCTGTCCCTTCTTTTGGGAACTCGCCTCTTTGCAAAGTACTGGCTTACCCCATACTTCAATTTCCCCAAGACTCGTAATGCTAGAGCTGAGTTGGATTTTCACATAACGACTGGACTTCTTGCACGATAATTCCACCATCCATACCTTTCTACCATTCTTTTTCTTCAACAGCTTTCTCTCAACTTTCTTCTGCTTACATGTACCATCTTTATCCAATGATACAACTGATTTCTTCAAATTCATCTCATCACCTTCCCCGGCTACTATATTTACAAAATCAATTTTCTGCAGCTGACCCAAATCAATAGTTACGTTGAAAGTTTCCCCCGTGGAATTAGTGGCACAGTGCTGAATACTGAACACGCTATCCCGATCACCATCAATGGCAGCTTTGTCTTCAAAGTTTTGGCAATCCAAGCTGGTTTCAACAAAAACACCTTGTGAGAGCAATCGATTACCATTCTTACCGGAGTTCACATTACAATTGATTTTGATTTTCTGATCTTTATCCACTGGACACCAACTAATATTTTCTTCTTGGATGCATTGCTTGTAAGAAGTTGTCTTATGTACAAAAGGAAAGTTACACGCGACTGGTTCCGTATACTTTTCAATTTTGTATGCCTGATTTATGAAAATCAATGATGACGACAGTAACGATATGAGACAAAATATGGCAACCATGTTTCGCGAATTGCTGCTAACTGTATTATGATCAACTCACAATTGAATAACAACTACTGACGCAGCAGCTATCGATCTAGTTTTTAAATTTTATATCCGGCGAATAGAAATCTTCAAAATTCTACCCTGAGTGCATAAAAATTTTAATTCTCTTCTCCACTCCACCCACAGAGTTACAGTGATGCTTAGCTGCCTAGCACTGCGCTGCTGACGCGTGGCGATTCATAGTGTTGGCAGAGTAGGTATTACTAGTGGTTACTGAAAAAGCGATCAATACGTCAATGTCTTATCTATAGAAATACACATACCCGTGGCCAGCGATTTTGTCACCACGGGTGTGGTAAGTATAGTCATGGAAGATCGTATACAAGCGTATACCTCATCAATATTAATGGAGAATATTCTCGATTAATTTGATTTCCTTTATATCTATATAGAATTGTAGAGGGTCACTTCACGTATTTTTAACCATAGAGTACAGTGGTTCAACTCTCGGTAGAGTAAACATAATACAGAGGTTCAACTCTCGATACTATGTAGATATTTGTATATCGATAACGCAGTGCTAATTGA
>JAYJLU010025553.1:0-17208 GCA_036873645.1 Minona dolichovesicula | reverse complement strand
ACATCGGTATGAGTTTCTGAATGTTGAAAAGTGAATACTCTCTGTATTATTACTCTATGGTTGGAGCTATCAGCGTCATTCTGACCAAGTTGGTTTGAAGCAGCATGAGTTGAAAACCTGTCCAACCCGGGGGTTCTCGTAAATATAGAAGCATCTTGAATTCTATATTTTCATAGAATTGGAGTCTTTATCAGATTTTCAGATACCAAGTGACAGAAAATCCTATCTCCACCATTATAATAAATTGGTGAAATTCAAATTGTCATAGCGATGAAATTTAATGACTGATTTTAATATTTTTTTAAACAAATTAAAGTATAAAAGGAACCTTTTTTAATGATATTCATATAATCTATATTCTCCCTTAGTAAAATAGATTGAACAAATAAAACGGAAAAATAAATAAATACTTAATACAAGACTATTTAAATATTTTTCACATGATTAGTTGATAAATATGAATTTTATATCATGAAAAAGGGCTCCTTTTATACTTTTATTTAGTAAAATAATTATTGAAATAAGTCCTTGAGTTTCATCGCTATGACAATTTGAATTTCACCCATTTTTAATGACCGTGGAGATAGGATTTTCTATCGCTTGGTTGGAGTCCTCATTGTCAATTTGTATCACTTTGAGAGATTGTTGTCGTTGAATATTGATAATCAATAATCATTGATTAAGGAAATTATTCAATCATAGATACATAGATAAATAGAAAAGTACCCTCCTGTGCCTCGGCGGTGCATTGGTGGATGTAAGTTTCGATAACTCGATCATCTAAATCAGACGCTTTGGTACCCTTTTCAATTAATCGAACAATTAAATTATCTTTCACCTCTTGAAAAATGCCCGCAGCAGTTCGCATGCCTTTGTGAACTGATTTTGCTTCTTCAAGGGAAACACTGAAGAAATAATAGAAATCAATAATGGATGAAACATCCCTTTAAAGAAACAATATCAAATGGTATAAATGTAAAACTCACCCTTCCTTTGCAGACAATTTGGCGGAATGTTTTGTATACCACAGGGCAATATTAACCATCATGTTAGCCAATTCAAACACAGAATCAGATTGTTCCCTAAAACAAAATTATCTAATTTCAGTAAGACAGTTATTACTGCCAGTTTGACAATCCCATTTAGGTTAAAATATTGAACTGTTTCTGATGTAGAATCTCAATACATACATATCAGATATTTATAACAATCTTCAGGTCTGTCTTCTCACTCTAGATTTTAAACTTTAGCTGACAATTAAGGTATCTCAAAAAGATGGAACTATACAATATATATACGTTACAATAGATTAAGTACTATGATGAAATACGAGCCACTTAATTAGTAATTTCTTTAGATTAGGAAAAGAAGTAAAACCCGAAAGAATGTTGATTTTTAATAAGTCAGATAAAGTTTAATGAATATAATTAGATGTACCTATAAAAAGATCTGGAATACAGAAATAGAATTATCAATACCGGATAAGATTTGTAGGCATTGGGACATTTAATCCAACAACTAAGAATATGCTTAGAAGGATCAAAACAGAGGCTACTGTTGAAAAGTCTGGAAATTGAACACTGTCACTGAATTGATGAATGATTGGGAAGATAGAAATGAGAAGGTTGGGTCAAGAAGTCGAAATCAATTTTAGAAAAATCCTCATTTTTCATCATTAAGAAAGATAAGACTGAAATAGGACCGTAAAGTCAACAATGGATAGAGATAATGAGCCATTTGAACCAATAACTTGCTCAATTCCTCTAGGCATGGATGTCACAAGGTTGTCGAGAAGTTCTTGTGGAATATTCTCTTTCTCAACAGCACGCCACAATTGCTAGGAAGATCAAGAGGCAGGCCATTGTGACACAATAAATTGATGTACCTCTGGACATTCAAGGTATCAGCTAACCTGACAAGTGTCCCGGGTGAGTAAAACCACATATGACAGCTCTGACATATGATGAAAGAATATGATCCAGGCTGGTTTTACTCATCATATTAGCTGATAACTTGAATGCCCCAGAGGTACCTACATCGATCTCTAGCATAACAAATGGCCTGCCTATTGATCTTGACAGCAATTGTAGCATGCCGTTGAGGAAGTTTATGAGAATATTCTACAAAAAATCTTGACAACCTTGTGACTTCCATGTCTAGAAGAATTGAACAAGTTATTGCTATAAACACAAGTGCTATCCATTATCAAATCCCATGCACCCCCTCTTCTTAGAGAATGTGAAAATGTCCCTTTTCAGAGCCAACCACTTATGGAATGATATGGGGAACATCATATTTATTTTTATATTTAAATTATATTAAGACATGTTTCTAAAATATTAGAAACAGCTTCATTATGTTTCATACAATTTTATTAACATAATTAAAATAAATACTTAAATATCTAACTGCGGCGTTTTTGTCTGGCAGGGTGTAAATATTCACTTCAATATTTAAGCAATAAAATAGAAAACAACTCACATGGGTTGATCACCTTTCAAAGCCAGTGAGTTTGTCCATCTAAATTTAACTGCATGCCGGATTTTGCTGTCAGATGATCCTTCTTCAGGAGCATTGATGAATCCAAGAAGATAAGAAAAGTATTGATTAGATGCTTCAATGACAGTTGAAGTTTCCAAATTTGGATCAGATAGTATATCAAGAAGTTTAGCTCTTTTAGAAGCTAAGTCACTAAAATCAATTAAAGAGACAGATTGATGCAATAAATTTGAACTTAAGACATCACTGTTATTTAGACAGTTTAAATTATTCTGAAATAGGGATAATATTTTTAATTGCAGTTACTGTTCAACTAACTGATTGTCACTACAAATTCTGATTACATTTTGGTTTATAAAACAATACTGATGAAAGTTGTACTGTAAACCAACTAGGTGTTTCAATGCAAAATATTTAGCATATAATAGTCATTCTTTGCTAATACTTTCACAATAGTTTTTAAACATTTGACTATAAATGGCCCTTTTAGTAAACTATCTATAATGATATTAATTTTGTGTGTATCAATATCTTAATGCATAGCATTTGGTGTAGAGTAGTATATATTGAGTAAACTATCATTTTGGAGTTGAGCTGATATTAACTAGCAAAATGTTGAAAAAAGTCATTACCTTCATGCTTTCATCAAAGCAAGCATAACTTATTTATATATATATAATTGATTATTCATGTAGTATATGTATATAATATATATTATATGAATAATCAATTTTTTGCTAAGAGACTAATTTGGATAATATATTCTTTTTTAAAAAACTGTTTTGTTGAACATTATCACTAAATTGCATTAAAAAAGTATTTTACTTAATAATATTCAAATTTTAATTAGAACATATGGTCTATGAAATGAAAAATGAAAAATTCAACAAAAAATTGTTCTAGGTTTTTATAAAAACGTTTTGTACTTCCTTAATATTTAGTTGTAACATCTTATAAATAAATATTTATAAAATATATAAAACAAGCACTTGCTGCTAAAATAGGTTTATTGTCACAAATTTTCGAGCTGCCACTCTATTCATGTGATAGAAATAAGAAAGACAGTGGACAACTAATGAAATGTCATGAAATTAATGAGGAGATTAAAATATCTCTTATTTTAACCCTTTACTAATGCTGCTCAGAGAAGACTCAACATTTATTCAATATCTTATAAATATACATTAAATTATGTAAAACATAAAAAAATGAATTAAACTCTCCATATTTAGCACTGATTCAAGCTCAGCTGTCAATATAAACTTTTAGGTTACTAATGCAGTTTAGAGATGTGTGATATATTCTTGATCATTTTCTAGCTTATGGTTAGTGTTAGAGCAGTAATAATATCTAATATAATAATGTAATAAAATATATTCATATCTAACCCTAATCCATAACTCACATATTATAGAAATATCAAAAAGTCTTCTAAACTACATTCTTTTAAAACTATCAATTTTTATACTATTTTCTATAAATATTTAATCTAACTGCAGATATATCTTGAAGAAATGGTTATTCATTCTATTGAATTGGCTGATATAGCAGCAGATTAAACTTACTCAATGGGTCAGCAGCATAAGGAATTAATAAATTATATTGATGGCTTAGCTTGTTTCAAATATCTAAAGAATGAATCAGCAGCTGAATCTGCCTATAAATTTTAATTCATTTTGTAATATCTTTGCATTGGGCCTATAGAAAAAACAACCTTGTTGTGTCTCATGTGACATGCTGACAAGTATTGGCCAGTGTCTGGCAATATGCTTAATTTTTCACATTTTGCATAATTTAGTGTATATTTATAGAATGTTATATCTTGAATTTTACTTACTTGCATAATTGTCGAGCCGCAGTATTACTGCACACTAAACCCAAATCAAAAGACACTTTACTCGTAGCCTTTAGAGGATTTCGGTGAAACCAATGCGACATTAATAAATCAAATTAAAAATTATTTTCCTATATTTTAAATAGTAGTATTTTTTTTATTTACTAACTAAAAAAACAAAACGACACTTTATTGATTGAACTTTAAAATGTTTTTTCCAAAAATGTTTTTAATTATAAAGAAAAACATTCACAGCATATGTTTACACTATTATGTATTAGTAATTATAAATACTTTTCCTTACTTGTAAGTATCAATGAGATGTTACAACCTTTTGTAATTATAAGCAAAAAATTATACTATTTTATTAATTGTTTTGATGCATTAGTTTTAAGATAACGAAATAAATATTTTCAGTAACCAACAGATGTTGAGAATTATAAAATGATTTATGTTTTTATTTCGTCCTCTTGTGACTAGGCATACTTTTTTCTCAAATGAAATTAGTAATACATTCTCCTTATCATTTTATTTTACTATTATGTATTGTTTTATGTATTTATATATGAAATAATCAATGTAATAGTTTCCTTTTTAAAATTAATTTTTGAAAAATAAAAGTTGACAGAGAAATTCTGTCAATATATCCATTATTTAAAAGGTGGAAAGTAGGTCAATTAAATGACAGACTTAAAATTTAGAGCAAACAGTAAGATATTGTTGTTGCACAATCAAAATGTCCAAGTTTTTGTGGAAGATTAATAAATGCACTTTAGAGATATGTCACCTTTTTCAATATGGGATTTTATAGTTGGATTATAATATTATATTATATGTTTGCTATTATCATATCAGTTTCACACAGATGATATAATATTTGGAAACAAATTCCTGACAAAACAGAACTGATTCAAACCAATTCTCAACCTGAATTTTAGCAACAGTTATAAATCAATGGGTCCACACCTATTTCTGATATTTTATAGGAAATATCTTAATCCACATAAATATAACCATCAAGTAATATAATATAATGTATTATACATAGTTTAGAAATTGATCCAGTTCTTAACCATGTGATATATGTCACACCATACCTACTTGAACTAAAAAATATGTTAAAATAAGCACAATATTATTACTTGATGTGAGCATAAACATTATCCCAAACAATTTTATTGATTGAATCTGATTATAATTAAAGTTATATTTGTATGGTTCAAGATATTTAGCTAATCATTTAAAAAGTCAGTAAATGAAGACCAATCATTATTTTTGCTTTAAAACACCAAATCACTAAGTGCTTCATGAAAAGTCAAAATTTGCCAAAAATTAGTTTGAAAGAGTTCAGAACTTATTTGGTTAAAAATCATTTTCAGACATATATAAAATATTTATTAATAAATAGTAATAATACCCACAAAATCACAAATTGAAAGTTTTTGATAAATACTATTGTTGGGTGCAAATTACCAATTTGTTAATTGTGCCCAACAGGGTCATCTGTATTTACTGAACTATAGCTGGAATAAACACAACTAGCTGCAACTTTGGTGAAAAAATGAAACAAATTGGTGAGATAGTGTCACTGATTTTTTCTGAAATCTGCTATTCTACCCTTAGTTTTTTTTATAATAGTGATTTCTCTAATTTATAAAGCAATATGATGGACTAAAGTTAGATTTATTTTTCATAGAACACTAATTAATAGGTATTCCAATTAGTTCTATACTTATGTTTCTTTTTTTATAAGTTGCAGCTAGTTGTGTTTATTCAAGCTATAGTTCAGTAAATTGGTAATTTGCACAGGACTAATTACTAATTTGCGCCCAACACTATATTGTCTATGTAATTTTAATTCATCTATGATGAATGAATCAGTATCCAATTTACCATTAAGATCACTAACATATGTTCCTACTTTAACAGTATTTCTTTGCTTTTTTATCTTAGAATATAAAATAAATTTGGTTCATTATTAGAGATGCAATATACTGTATAAGTTAGTTTTAATTAAGTCACATAGTTATAAGAACCTTTTAAATTCACAATTAGATATAGGTAGGGACTCTATTTAAGATATGTATATATTGTCATCTTTCTGCGCACATAATTGTATGAGCATTTTCCATTTCTGCGCACATATTATAGTTAATATTTCAATAATTGAAATAATAAAGAAAACATGATGGTTTAGTAACGGTATTCTACCGTATTTGTTTCGGCTCACAAGCAAAGAATATTGTACAGAATTGTTAATTTAAACATTATTTCAAAAAGCATCATAAACTAGCAATTTTACCCCCTGTGAATTTTCAAAAATATCACTTACAATATGTATGCAGAAATGGGAAATGTTCATACGATATGTGTGCCGAAAAATGACGATATACTTAACTGGGTCAATCAGTTTTTAACATATAAAAAACAATTTTGTTTAACACTAGAAGGATGAGAAAATGAGAACTGAAGTTTCATGAAGTATCATTTGTACTTACATGTTTATACTTCAATTACTTCAATATTATTATAAAAATGGTTATACAGTGCACTTTGCTTAAAGAACCAACATTGGTTTTTAGCAAAAAATGGTCAATTAAGCAATTGTTCAAATAAGCAATTTATTTTAAAAATTGATAATAAATTAATCTTAGAAAAACAATCATTTTTATCCAATTCAGTGGTTATTGCACAATCACTCATTAGGATAACAATTGTATGTCTATCAGAGTCACTTGCGCTTACCTGAATTTTGGCCTGAGTTGGCCGCCACTATTGCGCAATCACTCCCTAAACTGATACAGTTATCGCCTTAATGAGCTTTTTAACAGAAATTTCATTCAATTCAATGTTAGAATTAGATGCCGAGAGTGAAAATTTATGTTCAAATAAGCAAGGAAATTAATATACAATACATAGCAAATGATTTGGTAAATGATAAAATTGGTCAATTAAGTAGCGTGCATGAAGTATTTTATAATAAAAAATAATTTTTGTATAAAATACATAAAAGTCAAATTACTTATAAAATATGAAACTGCCAATTTAGACATTTATGCAAGATATGTATTAATTTCAACCTTCTTAACCATTGACTAATTATCACACTGTTTTTTGATCATTATGTGCACCTTTTCTAAAACCGATAAATATGATTTGAGGAATAAGAAATAGAATTGCTCAAAAAAATACAAAATGTGTGTTATATGACAGCTTTAGTCTTCTAGTGTTAAAAAGCATAACCTTTTACTTTATATTGATATGGTGATTCTTCATAATTATATTTTGATTATCATTAAAAAATGTTTCTCTAACCATGCATTGGGATGGTTGACTGTATAGCCTACACCTTAGTTAAAAATGTAATGACTTCTTCAAATAGCAAAGAAACTAAAAATATGTTTATACAATTAGAAAGATTTGTATAGTATTTCTTTCATTAGAAAACCAAGATATCTGCAAGTATATATATTCATATTGTATATCCTATGCGGAATCATAATGTTCAGACAACAGTAACCTGTCCAGTTGTCAATATCTCAAAAAATATGTTCTGTCATTAACCTTATCTTTTTATAAGCCTTTGTCAAATGTATCATTTTATTCAGCATGTTTATCACCAAATTGTTGTCTGACTAATATTGGCTAACTTACTTAACTAAATTTGTAGAAAGTCTACATATGTAATCATCATAAGTCTTTCTATAATTCAAAATCCTTTATAAGTATTCTAGTGTCAACAAACTATGCCTTTATATTTTAGTATTATGAATGCTTCTAAATGGACTTGTTGGGTTTGTACTTATGAAAATTGGCCTGCATCCACAAAATGTGTCATTTGCTGTAATGGAAAGGAGTCTGTTAAAATAGAAGAAGAAATCTATAAACTTGCCTTGAATTCTACAACCAATCAGGATAAAGATTCCCCAGCATTTATATCAAATGAAAAGTCACGACCATCCTCTGAAGAAACCAACAGTGATATTCGTCAGAAGTGGTCATGCTCAGCTTGTACTTATTTAAATTGGCCCAAAGCTCGTAAATGTACTCAATGTAAAACTCCCAAAAGTCGTCGTGGCTCTCCAACACTTGGAGCCCAATTTTCTCCTCAGGAATCACGTACTGCAAGTATTGATGCTTTGAGCTCTAATCTCCCTGTTGCTCCTGTGTCAGAGAGGACTAGCCAACCTCAGTCCAAAGCTTCATTCATTAAAGATCGTTTTCCTCCAGTATCTACAAGTATTAATAAATGGTGCTGCTCAGTATGTACCTATGAAAATTATCCGAAAAATACCACTTGTGTCATGTGCAAGACTCATCGAGTGTTTGAATGCGATTCATTATCTAATGAGCCTGTTGTTGAAGAGAATACAAATGATCTGTCCAATAAAATGGTCAACCCATCTCATGTGATCAGCGCAGCATCTGGTCATCATGTGAGAGAGTGTGGACCCAAGAAGTCCAATCATTCAGCTCAATGGAGTGATGATACTTGGCGACGTTTAAAATCCGCGGTTAGTCCCAGCGACTGGTTGTGGTTGAATGCGTGTCGGGGAGCTGTTGAAGGTGATTTGAATGCTGTCGACAATTATCTAGGCAATGGTGGTAATGTGAACAGAAAGTTGACCCCGGCAGATTGTCGACTATTAAATCGGTCGCATATATATGAAGTAGGCATGAATTTAGCGAGATTAGCTGTGAAATTTAATCGCGAGGATGTGATAGAATTCTTTGTGCTGTCATTAGAAAAATCAGTATTAGGCTGTCCTAAAAAGCGAATGCCCTGCCATTTAAGTCCTGATGTTGCGCAAGATATTAGAAGAAATTTTGTCACCAATTTAAGACAACGAAAGGGAGATTTTCCTTGTTATTTTGTTGTGGAGCATAATACCTTCGTATTGCCAGAAGAAATCGACATGCTTTCAGAAGAAGTACAGGATCATCTTTTTACTGAGCTTTTAGATACGGATGTACAAAAAGGTGAGTTGAGTTTTACCTCGAATAAAACGACTACTATTTATTTCCTAGTCTCACATAATGATTTTATTGTGCAATGATAGAATTGGAATTCGATGCTAAAGCAATCAACTGGTGGACTAATAATCTGGGAGTCAGTAACCGCCTGTACGCACTGTGGAACCGTACTGCCGGGGACTGTCTATTGGACAGTGTACTGCAGGGCACCTGGGGAATATTGGACAGAGATAACACCCTGCGATTAGCCATGGCTGATAGTCTGCGTGATGGACAATCCATGTTTTTCACAAGATGGCGCGAATATGAGGCAGCTCAGGCCCTCTCTTATCAATACAGTTTGGATGAATATCAATGGCAGAGGGATTGGGAGAATCTGCTGTTTATTGCCAGTCAGCCTGGTAAGAACTTGATAATTTATATCATCAACTTCAACTCAAAATTGAAGTTCTTGCCGTTTGAGACTTTGATGATTCTGGTCTTCTAATTCCCTAACCCAAACAATGATAAGAATTACATTAAATAGATCTTCTTCGACTCTCAAAATATTGAAATAAATGTATTTGATGGTTTGATTAGACTACCCATGTTCAAATTGACGTGTCTCCTACATGCAATTTAGTGAAAATAATACGCTTTCAAAAGATATATGAATATGAAACATAACAAATGGGTTCATAAAGAGCATCAGGTTGCCAATGCATTATAATTTGATTCTGTTGGAAATAAGAGTCTTTATTTTTCATCCTGCCATTGTTGAAATTTAATCCGAGCTATGATAATTATGTCGTCTTGTCTTTGGTGGTATAGTATAATTATGTCTTGGTACAAGATGGTATAATTTCGATATAATTTCTAGCTAATCAAGTACAGTAACCCAATAATAACACGCAATGTCTCGATTGTCTGATTATATAATTGCCTGGTTTCTTTTGATAATCTTGCATTGAAATATTTGTTCCTGCAGATGTTTCTGCAAGCAAAATTGATTGTCTAGTTATCTGGAGATGTTTTACATTGATTTGTAAATATTTCAGGAGAATCTCTTGAACAAATTCACATCTTCACATTGTGTCATATTTTACGTCGCCCAATCATTGTTTACGGAGTGAAATATATCAATAATATGCGCTCTGAACCTATTGGAATCGCTAATTTTCAAGGTACGTCTACTACTGCTTAATAATCAATAATGTCTCAATAAAATCAATACTCCTCTCTCTATTTTCATTGGCTGATATCTGAAGTCATTACATCATTAACCATACTAATTAGAAACCTGTCCACTTTCTCGCTCCCGCCCGAACCGAGTTGACAATTGCTCTCCACGTAACCCTTTCCGTCATAAGAGTCTTCAATTCTTCAGTCGATTGCATTCCAGTATCCTTCCTGAGAATTTCGATGTAACCACAGTTTTAGGTCTGCCTCTACGAGTATGGTTATGCTTTGGTTCCCAAAGGATAACATCGTGTGCTATTTCTTCCGGATGTTTCCAACAGTGCCCTGCTAATTTGAGACCTCTCTCTTTCTTATCACACTATGTACTAACTTTGGGCAGCTTTCCATACAAAATTTTATTTGTTGTATGTTGTTTCCAGGATACGTTCTTTCTTAGTATTCTTGTATATGCTCCATCAATTTTTTTCTCTAATGATGTTGTTAGGGTCCACGTTTCACTTCCATATAGTAAGACGGATTCGACGGTGGTTTTGAAGAGACGCAGTTTTATATTTTCATTGAGACATTGAGTCTTCCAGATTTTATTAAGTTTATGACACGCGCTCCAGGCTATATCGTCTGCGAAATCAGCGTCAGTCACGATTACTGGACCATTTCTTTTGCTAGTTCTTTTGTATACGGTTAAACCAAGCATCTCTTCTTGTCCTTGATAAGCTTGCCTCATAGTATAGTCAAGCACTTTGGAAAAGAGGTATGGAGCAAGAGTATCTCCTTGTAGAACGCCAGCAACTATCTTGCACCCTATATTTACACCATCGACCAATCTAAATTTTCGTTTTAGGTGTTTACTTGCCGCTTCTTTGGGAGCGTCCATTTTGTTCAAAGAATCCATTAGTTCTTGGGTACACTCGCGGCCACTTTTCAGCGTTAGTGCCCATGGAAAGCAGCGCTCTCGATCCTAAAGGTGGTGGAGCTCTGATGAGTGATGAAGTGGAGCTGCATACAAATTATCTTCCTTTAATGGACAAGGAAGGGAAGCTCATGCCCATTCACTTCACCACAGCTGAGGAGGTGAGTTCACTACAACTGGTTATAACCTCCAGGTATACACTAGAGAAATGCTCGATTGTGACACAGTTTCTGTCATGCATTTGTAAATAAGCAGATCTACAAGGCACTGTTAATTTTAACTGAATTTAACCTCAATTATTCCAAAGTCAACATCCGGCTCATTATTATTAATAACCAAAGCGTTGATCAAATACAACACAATGAATATTTTTAAGATATTAACTCTTACATTATATGGTGTTCACATTCTCTGATAGTACCATTTATTTCATAATACATACACGATAATATCCTATTAATGCGTAAAAAATACCATGAACTGAATGAACAAACATCCTATGACACATTCAACAACTTTATAGAACTTTTTGGTCAGATTTAGATTCAGTTGTTCTATTAATTAATATTGAAGAGTGGAATTAATTGGTGAGCTGGACTTAGAATGTAATTTGAAATGCTGATAAACAGGATTAAATGTTTCATTCATATAATAATAAACCGCACGATTTGTGGCGATTCTTATATTTCGGAATAACAAAACGACCTCTACACATTAGATGCAAGGAAGCATCTAGTTTAGTTTATCAGCATTTTAAGTTTCATAAACTAACAGTTGTCTTACGGTTATATTCTAATCAGTCTGTTTCTACTCGACATTACTGAAAATATAATTTATTCGACCAACCAAATCAGAATATCAGAATACATTTGAGATATGAGTTTGTATTTGTGAATTATAGAATCGTCATCCGGAAACTCTTCTTCGAGACTGGTTGGACTGTTGTCACACACGGCGAGGCTTATTGCTGTCTCGAATGCGTCACTCTCGGCGACATCCTCTCGTGAGACAGATGCTCGATGATTGGCTGGACAATTACCGTCAGATCCAGACGAACGATAACAATTGCCAACACGATGATAGTCGGGATAGTGCATTGTCTTTAGGGTCGCTCAGTTTTACAGAAGGCGGTGAGGATGTGTCAGCCGACTGCACTGAGACACACAGTCTTCCTCCTACATATCCGCCAGATGATACTTAATGGTGGCTCTCACTGGGCAGGAGAATCACTCATTCATTCATTCATGTCACCTCGATTTGTAATGTCAATCTCTAGATCACATCAACACATTAACTCTTCTATCACCTAACCCACTCATTCTTATAAGAAAGAAATTGAATCTTCTTCTGTACACTTCTGTTATCACTCACTTACTATGTAAAATACCTTTGTGTAAATAATTTGAAAGTGACACCCCCCCCCCTGCTTAGCTCTCTTATAAATGTTATTTCAATATCATCGTTGCATGGTTGTCAGTGAATCACCCATGAATTAGCCAGCCCCATGTAAATAGCAGCTGAATAGAGATATACACTGGTATTGCAAATTTCTAATACTATTATTATTTTATAAATTAGAAATAATTGTTTGTCTATCTGTCTGTCTGTGTGTGAGAGAGATAGACAGAATACTATTCTCTTTCTCTCTACCTCCTTTTCTCTTGTCTTGTCTTTCTTTCTTTCTTTTTCTCTCGCGCGCCAGTTTTATCGCTCTCTATTGTCAACTTTTAGATGGAAATTATTGTGTGGATTGTTATTTGTGAGTAAGTACTATGTTTTCCCCATTCCTCCTTTATTCTGCTTGGTCTTATTCTAAACACGACTTCAACTATAACATTTCTTTCTTTTATTTGAAAACAAGAATTAGATTAATAAAATACAATTATTATTGAAAATATTGTTTGGTTTATATTCTAAAACAGTACAATACAGTATATTTATAGTTCTAGTGTATCGGTTGCCAACTTAGTTGAGAGACATAATACAGTACTTAGTTGCCATGTATGAGTAATATTGAAATTTATTATGTGGAAGTGTGAATTTCATTTGGTTTTATTTGAAGTAGTGCTTCTACCAATGAGAAAGGAGTTGTATTTATTAGGCATTTAACTTCTATTTTATAGATTAACTCACTAACTTTCACCTGCTTATATATTATTAAATTCTTGTTATCTGTATAGGGATCCTAATCTCAAATACTATTAGAGGAGCAGATCTATTTTCAGACTCCTCCTGTTATAGATAAGTGATCATCATCATGTCCAGTGATTATCCCAACACTTGGTAATTCTATGATGATATTGTAGGGAACAGTCTATTAATAGTTTCTATATTTGAATAGGTATTCGTATCAGCTTATAATTTATATGGTGGATTCTGTGAGTGAGTATTTGTGGTTGATCGTCCAAGTTGTCTTATTGAATTACACTATAACACTATAATTCTACCTACTTGTCACAGAATATTCCTATTCTATATTTTGCTTTCTTCAGTAAGCCCTGAGCTCTATAGAGTAGTCCAATCCTTTTACTACATTATATAAATATTGTCTCTGTTTTCCTTGAAAGAATTTGATAAAAATGATTTATTATTATCCACTTTTCACTTTTTCTATTATCGACTGTTTATTAGTAAATGTTTAACAATTTCCCTGATAAATATACATACACATAGATATTGACATTGTTGTAAAATATGCTGAAAATAAGAGACTAATATAAAAGGAAATCGATGATAGATTTATAGAGAATAAATAGATATCTCTGGTCAAATGTTCTGGTCAAATTTTTATTGAATAATGAATGGTCTTTACATAAGATAAAACCGAAAAATATAAGCAATTGAATGTTATCATTTTTAAATGATACAATGGAAATGTAGATGCTAAAGATCAAGAAAATATTTTCAAATTAGTGAATTGCATTATTAAGCGTTACTTTTAAGTAGTTGTATACGAAATTAAAACAAGCAGTAACTAAGAAAAAGAAAATAGCAAAACACTAAAAATGAAGTTAGATTTGATTATAACTACATATACCTAAATGAAATACAGATTAAAAATATTCGGTTTGTATTACCTACTCAAAGATCGCAGCCGGCACACGTTACGATCTTATTAATTCAATACGGACTATTTACGTATTTTTAAAACAAATATTCGATTTGTATTACCAATTCTATGTAGTGAAAAACTGTCTTGTCTTTAGTAAAGCTTTAACAGTTACAAGTCCTCTGACACTGATATCTCTATATGTAGCTGATTTGTATACACCTATAAAATAAAGGTTAATTCATTTCGTCATTCAAACCTTTCTGGATCCTTGTATTACCAAGACAAATTTGGTATAGCATTGCGGGGTGATTATTGAAAATCAACAAAGAAAAGGCAAAAATCCTGCGCTTCAGTGATATAAAATGCAGAACCGGACATGCAATTTGAGGATCACATTTCAAGAAAATCTAAAGTGAGCACAAGTGTTGGAATTGAGAAAGTTAAACATATTGAATCAAGTGTTAAGAAGTTCTACAGAGTTATGTATTGAATTCTACCAATACATGATAGATCCTTAATCACAAATGTTCCCTATCCAGTTGCTGATTCTATAACACATCCATGAAAATCTAAACAAAGTAACTTCTAAGTCAGAGGGGATCATACAGCATAAGTTAAATTCGATAGGAGATGCTGCTTAGTGTATCATCAATTCAAAAACTGAAACCAACACAATATATTTCTACGAATCCGCTTATGCCATTATCTAAGAATTTTTCATCCGTTATCATCCTTTAAGCAGTTGTTTATACTTCAAAAAGATTCTTTCAGAAATGAATTGGTCGTGTTCTCTGTTTACAGCACTTTCTTTATATGGATTTATTTCTTACATTATAACTATAATAATTTTATTGTAAGAACGGATTACTCTATGGTTCAACTCTATTACTCGCTGTTTGTTATACTATATTATTATTGTTTACAAAATTAACGCACAGCTTCGTAAAATATTGATTTACAAATTTTTAGTGATTTTATTTATAATAACTGTATAATCACTGTATAATGTCTAATGTATTTATAAATTTTCAATAGATTACTAATGTTATAAAGGCATTTAATTGTATTTCACAATTATATGACAACATCTAGTTAATAATGACGGAATCTAATGTAAAAATAAGAATAAAAATACAAAATCTGCATTTAAAATTCTAAAATGAAGAAATGAACATTTTCCTGAGACAACAGAATCAGTCTGTTGTATTTGTATATTTTTTACTATTTCTAAATGTTAAGGAAATAGAGGTCTGCATTTTTAAGAGATACTGGGATTAATGATATCAATTAAATTTGAAAAAGTCTCTATCACACAAAGTGTGATAGACACAGTGTATGTATTTACATTCAGCATAAACACAATCAAAATTTAAAATAAAGAAGATAAATTGTCAATAATACAACTGCACATCAATCTTCAAAACCACAATCAAAATTTCAAATAAAGAAGATAAATTGTCAATAATACAATTGCACATGAATCTACATAAACACAATCAAAATATAAAATAAAGAGATAAATTGTCAATAATACAATTACACATGAATCTACATAAACACAATCAAAATATAAAATAAAGGAGATAAATTGTCAATAATACAACTGCACATGAATCTACATATAAACACAATCAAAATATAAAATAAATGAGTTAAATTGTCATGATAAAAGGAATAAGTAAAATGTAGCCCAATAACCTCAGTCATATAAATTGAGATATCTGAATTGATCTCTCAAATACTCAAAGGCATCTCCAAGATAATTCCAATCTTCATTTGTCCAGTGAATTGAAATGTTGAATTTATCATAAAATTCATCTTCAATATATTTTCTACTCTTTTCTAAATCATTCAATCTCACTTTTATCATTGATAAATCTTTCTGTGTATCCGGTGGTCATTTATCTCCATACAATTTCAAATCATCCATCAATGGATTTCCAGGTCTAATTATTGAATATTTCTTCAACTCCACAAATTCTGTATCGATTAATGGAATTTGAATCAAACTGAAATTGTTATTCAAATCAGATAAATCGATATCGATCAATCTCAGATCATTTCGAATATCATTCAATAAGTAGAGAATATAGAAATTATAGAATTTCAGATGAATATCTCGATATTTGGATTCTTGAATGAAATTGTTGAGATCATATAAACATTGAATTGTAATTGGATTATCAGTCTATACATTGTTCTCAATACTTCCTCTGTTTGATATTTTCAGTATTCAGAATATTCTCAATACGAATCTTGTAAAATATTTGATATATTTCATTCAGCTGATGCATATTTGGAAGTTTTGAATATTTTTTAAACCACAGAATTTTATATCTATATGATGAGTAAAGCAATGTTTGATGATATAATTGAGATATTTTGGATAATTTGGAAATCTTCCATTCTGAAGATCCTCTTATTTACATGATTCAGGATCAGTTGGATCAAAATATTCTCCTCCTCCACCATCAATCAATATCCACATCAAACAACCAAACTTATAAATATTTCTATCATAAAAATCTTGATTTTGAATAATTGCAAATGGACCATTCACAATGTGATCTTTGAGTACAAGTGGCAGGTCAGTGATATGACTGATAGAAATATTAACAGAAATTGATTCATTCTTCTCATCCACAAATATTGTATCTTGACGAATATCTTTTTAATCTCTGTTTATTAAATCTTTGATTTGTTTGATGAATTGAATTGATTGATCGATAGAATATTCGTGTAAATGATCAATCAATCTTT
>JAYJLU010025220.1:0-10180 GCA_036873645.1 Minona dolichovesicula | reverse complement strand
TCTATTCAATGATATAGAATATGTATCATCTGAAATAGATTATCTATTCAATGATATTGATATCATGATGGCCCAATATTGTAGCCCAGTTTTTTTGACAATTGAAATAATTTTTATCAAGAAATGCAGGATTTTGTTATAGAAATGTTAAATAACTAGCCCTATTCTGTTATCTGCATTGAGGAAATATATAGAGAATAGAAAATATTTGTTCTCCAATAAAGAATGTTTAAATATTTTAATTTACACAAGCGCTGTGTTTCACATTCGATCTTGCTAAAATCTCCACTCTTTTGTTTATCAGGATCTCTTTCAATCATTCTGTCAGCATAGTGATGAAGATCACATTCGACAGATTCTAATTTGGAGTCCAGATCATCCAAGGGGGTCATATCGATTACTGAAATTATAATGAATTCATCAGAATAAAAATTGTATCGTCAATTGTTGAATTATGAATTATCACTGTATTTAAAATAATGTATCTAATTTGATTTGAAGATTTTCATAGAATTAGAAAAATATATAGAAAAAATAACATTCATTTTCAAGACAGTACACTGAAATTGCCCAAATAATTACCAGCTGTGTCCAGTAGCCATTTTGTAATATCCTCGAGAGTACCAATAGAATTAGCTATATCCTTCAGTGACACAGGCTTTTCTGAGTCTACATATTCAGGCCAATCAGTCTGAAAAATGATAGATCCATAGATTATAGTTTTAAAAATGCAATCACCAACTATGGAAATGTTATAAAATCTCAAGCCAGGAAAACACACTTTTAAAGATAAATGAAATGCTGTCTAAGAGAACATTTGACTGAGATGTCAATGAAGTGATAATAGGCAATAAAAATGGGAAATTATGAGCAATATCATGCATTAGTTATCCAAAATCAATAAATATTTCTATTATACCTATTATTATAAAAGAAACACTCCAAATTGAATAGGGAAAGAAACATTTAACCGTAAAATAATTTTTCAGTTATTGGATGTATGGTTCAGAAGATTGGACATTTAACAAAGAAATTGAAAGCAAAGTAAACATCCTTTGAACATAGGTGTTACAGAAGAATCTTTAAGATACATAAGTTGGATGGAAAACATATCAAATAAGAGTATTACAAATGGTGGGAGGAGATGAAAAATTAGTAAAACGTCTTAACGAAGAAAAAATTGATTACTGAAGGGTTTCAGAAGAGAGGTGCTTGAACAACCTTGTGCCAGATTGTTTAATAGAATAGAAAATATATTGAAAAAGAGAGGAGAATCTGGGGTGTCGATGTGAAGGAGTGTATTCGGAGTATATTCTTTGAGAAAGATATTTCACAAAATTTCATCAACCTTTGAATCAGAGACATTATTATTATGATGATAAAATTAACAAAAACTTAAATTTCCATGGAATTTTTACATTAATGTAACAATTTTGAGAGATGTTTGTTCAAATTAACTATAAATTACTGCTTATTGATGTTACCTTTTGAATACTGCTAAAATTTACTTAGTCTTTAAGATCTCATTTAAAATTGTGGTGTCAACTTATGCAATTCATAATTTGATTAACTAGATTAACCTAAATAATTATGAAGAGATATTATATATTGTAAGTTAATACACAAAGGTAGATTATAGAGATAATCTTCCCGATTATCATTCTATAATCTACAGCATGTCTATTAACTTACGGTATAGTTCAATGGATAAAGAAATCTATGCCAATGCTGATGAATAAGAATAAAAGCTCCGTCATTTTTCGAAAGTTATTCTGAGGAATGGTTGTATTTGACTAAATTTATCAAAATGAGCAGTTTTGCAGAAAAACAAATAGGATTGTCTCTGATGAATTTTATGAGCACAGGTAAGTTTTTATAACAGTAAAGAAGAACTTGTTACACTATACTAAACTGTATTACACAATTTTGGTTTTAGATTTAAAAAAATAACAATAAAATTAATTGAATGTGCAATTTGAGAAAGAACAATTATTGAATGTATTTTTGGACTCCTTGGATTAATCTTTATCTATTGTGTATTGAATATTATTAATGTATTAATGTAAAACACAGGTATGTTTTTATAACTGTAAAGAAGAACTTGTTACACTATACTAAACTGTATTATACAATTTTGGCTTTAGATTTAAAAAATAACAATAAAATTAATTGAATGTGCAATTTGAGAAAGAACAATTATTGAATGTATTTTTGGACTCCTTGGATTAATCTTTATCTATTGTGTATTGAATATTGTTGTCCCAAATGTCATCATCAAAATTAAAAATGTCAGGAAAAATTATTTTCAAAATCAGTCTGCCATTGGGGCATGGAAGATGAAGAGAAAATCAGCATAGGATTCGTGATTGGGCACATCATTTTGACAATTTCCTATGTTTGATGATACCCAAAACTAGATAGAGAATTTGACATATTGGCCTTTTCAGTTTCCTATGGTTTCCCAGATTGACAATAGATCACCACTAATGGATTGCCTCATGATATACAAAGATCCGGTTTAAAAATGCTTGCCTTTTGTCTTGCAAATTGATGGGCAAAAAGTTTAAAACCTCATTAAATTCAGACTTATTGAGGGAACCAAGAACCTTTAGATGAAAGAAGATATTCCAATAATTGCCCAGATTGCTTTTGAGAATTTTGCCATTACTTAGAATGCTTATTTTTCAGCATATTGGATATTTGGAAGTGATATGAAATCAAATCTTCATAATGAAAAAGGAATTTTGGAGGTCTTACAGCCAGCCAGTCAATTATTTTTATAATTGACCTGTTAATCAAAATTTGTCCTCAATTTTAGAGAGGGTAATTTTTATGGAAATTGCGATTATAGACAAGATCTCTTGCACAATACTCTTAAAATTCTATTTCCATAAAAATTACATTCTGTAAATGAGAGGACACATTTCAATTGATAGGATACTTATAAAAATAATTGACCACTAACCAAAGCATATAGAAAGACCACTCCTATCAGAAAGATAGGAGTCATCATTATGAACTATATTTTCAAGCAAAGCAATATATTTTAAATGAAATTTATTGAATGATCAATTGCTACATGTATCAATTATTTTGTGATTAAGATTATAATCTTAATCCTATAGGGTTATGTTTAGAACAGTAATAACATAAATATGGAAAATATTATACAACATAATATTTATATATAATCAAACCTAACACAAATGTAGATAGAAAATAATTCTACATACAAAATTAAATTGTTTTTACTTTTTACAAGATATGACAGAGTTTACCTACATTTTATATTTGTAGTTCATAATTTTAGATCAGACTTTCTTCACATATGATATCGAATTGAAAATTAAATATCTTAACTTACTAAATGGTCCCACTCCAGATATTCATCATAATTTAATGGTGCAATAACATTTGTTTTTTCAAATGAATCGGCTTCACATTCTTCTGAAGTAGGTTCTGATACATCACTCATTTTAATATATTTTTGTATGTTTGTTATTTTATCTACATAAAATTTACCCAAAATTTGAATTTAATCCAAAATTATTACATTCCAAAATATCCGCTTACGCGTAGTTATGTTTATACTACATTTTAACGAACGAAGGAATATTTTCACAATTATTTTTCATATATTCACAATTTTCACAATATATTTTGAAAATATGACAAGTGTCAGTATGGATTCTATAAAATGTTCGAATGCCTAATATTTCTGAAATGGTTATACTTCCTCTGTTATGTTGACATTTTAAAATATTATTCTTTAATATTGTATTATTGACAATCTATTTTGCACATACTTATTCCTCGAAATTCAAAATTATTAGGTTTTACAATCAACTTTGTACATTCCACGGACTTCTAATCTACCTAAATGATACGTATCATTCTTAGATGAATATCTTTATAATCTAGCAGGTAGATTAGAAGTCACTGTTACATTCATGTTCTAGGTTCTATATGTGTATGGTATATAGGTATTACGTTTGTTTAGAAAAATGTTGTTGCTAGGAACAGTACGTTAATGTTCTGGAACTTAACTATAAGGGTCTTTTCGTAAACACAGTTAGACAGAGCCGTACGCCGATCGATCGAGAAATATTGCGTTCGACTACTGAGCAGAACTCTGTAGAAGCAAATTTATAAATTTATTTAAAGAATAAGATTCCCATGTTTTCTACGCCGGCAAAGTTTATTTCCTCAGAATTAGATAGAGGGTCCCTTTAACCGGCGAATTTAGACTTAAATCGATTGCAGAATAGAAATAGATGCTGCTAGCACCCGAAAATACAGCGGTTTATCGATTTAGGGGATGGCTTTTATCTATGACTTTTTCTATTAACACGCGCGCACATAATTTTACCGTGTTGCCATTATTATATTAGAGGGTGATAGGCATTGACGCTTCTAGTAATGTATATTATATCTATTTCTATGTATTGACCATTTGGATTATAAAATATAATAAAGAAGTTGTTTCTGACAAAATTCTCCTTTATGGTACATCAAAAACTTACTGGAATATATTTTCTTTAAAGGGGAATTGTGATATTCAAATACTCTTGCTCTTTATCTCTTGTTTATCTGAGAATAAATACAAATCGCTATAAAAAGTATTTTATTAAACACTCAATAAACGAATATTACATTTACATAGGATTCCACACAGAAATATTCAATTAGGAGAGATTTGAATGACTTAAAAATTTGTTAACATGATATTGGGATGGTGTCGAGAATGAATGGTGTCCGAAAATATTGTAAACAATAGAATACGAAAGTCTTGTCGAAAGGTACAAGCGAATTATAATTTTAGAAAATAAAAGTCCATCAAAACTTGTATAGATGTGTGTCTACAAAAGACATCAAACTATTAAGAGTTCTTTAAAACGAGAATATCAGCGATTTAATAGTTGTGTAATTACATAGAGTTCAGTAAAATGATCTTTTTTCATAGATATAGATGTGTAAGATCTTACCGAACTATACTGAACATGTTAATAATCTATTGTTATAGTATCTTTAACATAAAATAATCTCTGGGTATAATCATTAACTTATGTATATACATGCTCAGAATCTATTTTCATACCATTACATTTCCAATAATAATTAAAAAAGAAAAATAATCTTGACATCTTAGGGTGTGCTGTAAATAAGAATTTATGACTTTTTCACGAAAATATTACCGAAAAGTTCTGGCGGTAAGTCTTTCTTCTTCCTAGATGAACTACTTGATGGAATGCTGATAACTCGATCCCCTGTATTCTCAATAGTATTCACTGGTTGAGATCGTGGAGCACCAATAACTAGATCATCCGATGCGCTTTCCATTGTACTGTAATTCATAGAATGGATACCCGTTTCAACCGAACTGAAATCATCGTCTCTCTTCAATATGCCTATATCCTTATATTCTTTCTGAATCGGGGTAGTTGATGGATAGTCAATAATGTCAGTTTGACTTGTATGTGACTGTAATTTTGATTGATACTCTAACAAAAGCATATCATCTGGTGTTTGATTTGCAACATCTTTACCATTTTTTAATGATTTACCAGACTGGAAAGAGAATATGGGTGACCTATCTACTTCAGCGTTAATTGGTTTGTCATCATGCCCAGTTTGGCTACAATTGTTAATAAATTTAGCTGCAGCCATAGGTGTACTGATTTCGCGTTCTATTTCTGTTTGAGTTTGCCGTGACCAAGTAACTTCTTCTAATTGAACTCTGGCATCAATGACTTGCTCCTTTGGAATAGCCACAGCAGTTTTTTCTTCTGATTGAAATTGAAGGCCTTGATCTTTCATTTGACGAGGTGCTTCTTTATATTGAATACCAGTATCTTTGAATTCTTTCTTTGGAATAGGCACAACAATCTTTTCTTCTGATTGAAATTGAATGCTTTGATCTTTCGTTTGACGAGGTGTTTCTTTATATTGCATACCAGTATCAATGACTTGCTCCTTTGGAATAGCCACAGCAGTTTTTTCTTCTGATTGAAATTGAAGGCCTTGATCTTTCATTTGACGAGGTGCTTCTTTATATTGAATACCAGTATCTTTGAATTCTCTCTTTGGAATAGGCACAACAGTTTTTTCTTCTGATTGAAATTGAATGCTTTGATCTTTCGTTTGACGAGGTGCTTCTTTATATTGAATACCATAGTCGTTGAATTCTTTCTTTGGGATAGCTACAACAGTTTTTTCTTCTGATTGAAATTGAAGGCTTTGATCTTTCGTTTGACGAGGTGCTTCTTTATATTGAATACCAGTATCAATAAATTCTTTCTTTGGAATAGCCATTACAATCTTTTCTTCTGATTGAAATTGAAAGCTTTGATCTTTCGTTTGACGAGGTGCTTCTTTATATTGCATACCAGTATCTTTGAATTCTTTCTTTGGAATAGCCACAACAGTTTTTTCTTCTGATTGAAATTGAAGGCCTTGATTCACAAGTTTTCTTTTTTCTTTCTTTTCTTCAAATGTATATTGTGTATACTCATGTTTTTGTTCAGGCTTGGTAATCTCAAAGGATTCTTCTGGTTGAAGAAAGTTTGTTCCCAAATCTTTCATTGCTGGCTTCTTTTCATCATGCTGGAATCCTATATCTGTTGAGTCTTTGTACTTTGGTATTGTTTTCACAGGTTCAACTTCATAGGCTTCAGTTGAGGAATCTTTCAAATTTATGGAATGCTGCAGGCCAAAATCATTGTAGGACGACCCCGCTGTCTTCGAACTAATTTCTATTTCAGATGTTTGAGTGGTTACATTAATAACCGAAGTGTTATCTTGGTTGGTAGTCTGACTTGAAAATTGACTGACATCGCGACAATTTTGTATGGCCAAATCAGATTTATTAGTTTCAGGATCTGTTTGCGTGAATCTGCTTTTTTTATCATCTCCCTGATATTGTGTAGTTGAATCTGCCGCATCTACATTAATCTGCCATGAGGCGTCATTTTGAGGTTGTGAATGCTGAACAAACATATTTTTGAAGCTTTTGGGTGTACTTTTTCCTTCTTTACTTGTTTCAGTTGATGCATCGCATTTTTCACTTTTAATTTGCGTTGCAAAATCATTCGAAGTTATTTTAATCTGTTCTACTTGAAATGTGGCATCGTTCACAACTAGTTTGTCGTTCTGAGATGCAATACTCTTGGCTTCATTTTTTGTAATTTGCATCCCAGTGTCACATGTCTCTTTTATTGCATTATACTGTACACTAATATCATGCGTAACCTTGGAATCATCCAGTTTATAATGCATGCCAGTGTTCAGTAGTTGTGGCTCTGGTCGCGGAGGTTTAACTGTGCGACTATCTGTGACCATTGTTTGAACTTGTACTGAAAGTTTTGTTTGATCCATTTGTTCACTTTTATCTGCACGTTTAATTTCCACACTTGTAGAAGCTAATTTCATTTGAGGAGTATGTTGACTTTCTTTATCAAATGTTTTCACATCATTGCTTATTGTCACAGTTTCTACGTCTGAATCAACCTGAACTGCACAGTCAATAGACTTTGTATCCTGCTGACAGCTGCGATCTTCATAATTAACACCAGGAGTGACTTGAATAGTAAAATCGTTGCGACTTATTTCAATTTTCTTGTCTGGATCGCATTGTACGCTTGATGTAATGAGTTCCGGCTTTATTACAATTGCATCGTGTTGATTTCCCACCTCCTCCTTATCCACCATAACAGATATGCTTTTGGATAGAAAAACCTTATTTTCAGGTGATGTAGCTGCATCAGAATATTGTTTCGGTAGGGACTTTTGTAATTGTGAAGTTGAAGCACCGTCCTCAATAATTTCCTCTTCTATTTCTTCATCGTCATAATCAGTTTTAGAAGCTTGCACAGGCAATACACCAGACTCTGTTATTTCTTCATCTTCAAATTCATCCTCAGAAGACATTTGAGTCCCTTCTTCAGGGTCTACATTTTCATCAGGAATCTGAGTTGATTGGTCGGAAAATTGCGTTGTCACATCTTTTCGTGTCGGCTGATCACCATTGTGAGCCTTTATGGGTGCTATGAATTCTTTCTTCAGTTCATCTTCCTCTTGATCTTCCCGACCGATTGGATGTGTTCCAAAATCAATGAAGGTGGAATGACAACATATTTCGCTATTGATTAAATGTAGGTCTTCTGTTTGACAGAAGGCAGAAACGCCTTGCGATTGAAATTGAAGCTGACTGTCGTGACTTTTCACTTTATCTGTAGAAGTGGAATTACTTTTTACTTGCGGCAGCACGGCAATGTTCGTCTCCAAATAACGTATTCGTTCAGTCTGCTGGGCAATTGTACAGCCTTTTGTATCAGTCTGTAAGAGTTTGTCTCTCTGATTAACTTTGTCAGTCACTGTTGAGCTGGTCACCAGTTTGGCTGTTTTACATTCCGTACTGGCATCATGCTGACCCGGATTGATGCCACAACTTTTTTCTAATAATACCTTCTGCCTATCTGTTTGTGAGGCTGTATTAGTGAAATCGTTTATAGGGGTACCTACACCAATGCTTTCAAAAGCAACTTTGTTAACACTATCAATGGATTTATCCGATGTTTCATTTTTCTTTGCTTCTAAACTTTTCCCCTTCTTTTCAACATTGAATTCTTCGTCTAAATCTTTGTCAGAGTTATCCTCCTGAGTCTGCGTTTCATAATCACCACTTTCATAGAGACCATAGCCTATTTGACCGGAGAAATCCCACTTTTTAATTACTGCCGTTTGAAAGCCACTGCTCTTTTGATCATTTGGCTGGCAGTTTGATTGAATAGCTATCGATGATTTAGATGCTCCCAGAGTTTGTGATTCTTTGGCTGTCGTACTGTTAGTTGTTTGAGTGTAAATATTTGGTTTCTTTGGACCACCATCTTTAATGTTACCCTTCTCATTCAAATGTTTGTTAATTATTTCTATTTCTTTTAATGGCTCCACAGGTTTGTCATCTTCTTCCCTTTTAGTGGATATGTGAATTGGTTTGAAAAATCGCTCTTCAGTTTTCATTACTTCTTTTTCAACTTTTGGCAGTACTTTTTGCGGTGCGCTTGTTTTTGGCGATAGAATGCTTGGTTTTAGTTGTTCCCGGCATATGGCACAATCCACGTTGAATGACGCTGCGGAACTACAGTCGCAGGTACAATCCTGATACACACAGGAGCAACAGTATGTCAAATCCGATTTATTGCAACAGCATGCAAGACAATACTCATCTGCGTAGCGTTCTTTCACACAGCAGTCCAAACAATAAGGATGATAATTCTCCATTCTGTAGGTTTCTCCCGGACGAGTGTCCGACCATAATCGAAATGACCCACTTTGAGATGCTTCAATGGCCGGTGTGGATATTGAAATGTCTTCCGAGCCCTGTAGTGAGGCGTCATCTACTTGAGGTCTATCGGTACTGTATAACATCTTTCTGGATTCGGGTGGGGCAGAATATCTGAAATTGACAATAAATTGGAGATTAGGAAGAGAATGGGATCACAATCTCATTCTATGCGGAAGTATAAATGTAAATCTATAAAGCACAACGTTATAAGAGGTTTACTTCAATATATTCACAGACTATTATCTATATGGTTACATGATACTTTCTAAATATACATAAATGTTTGACGTATAGACAAGGTCAGTAGTTTAAAGTTGGCACCACTTATAGTGGCACTTGTGTTTTCTGGAATCACAACATTCATAGAAATAGTTTCTTTCTTTTTCTACCTTTTCTCTCTTTCTCCACATTAAACAAGCCAATTGTTCCTGACTATCTAAATCTATAATTGAATAAACATATTTTGAGAGTGGCAACTCAGATCTCCTTCCTGCTAAAAGCAGTGTGCCTCAGGATAGCCTTTCAGGACCTATTCTTTTCGCAATCCTGGTGCACACTCTCAAGTCACTCGGTCACTCGGTCGTCCACTTCTAATAATAATTCTATTACCTTCCCTACTGCTATATCAACTGCTAATAGAAATCATTTTATTAAATTTGCTATTACTCATTCGCTTAGTAAATTTTATCTTATTATAATTGTTTTATCATTTATGTATCTACCCTTGCACACTGTGTTGTACTAACATTCTTTTTAATAGACGTTTTCTACTACTACTACTACTACTACTACTACTACTACTACTACTACTACTACTACTACTACTACTACTACTAC
>JAYJLU010024665.1:0-10193 GCA_036873645.1 Minona dolichovesicula | reverse complement strand
TTATAAATTTTATATCATTAAAACTGTTCCTTTTCTACTTCAATTTGGTAAAAGAGTTTTTAAAATCGCTCATTGCTCTTCATCGCTGTCTGTAACTGTTTGAACTTCATCAACTCATAATGGTGGAGATAGGATTAGTTTTTCACGCCTGGTAGGAACTAATCGATACATAAATATCTACAAGAAAGAGTCGTTTCTCAGTGTGTTTCAACCTTATTATGTATAGGTATCATCATTCGGATATAGAGATATCTCCCTCGCTGCTAACTGAAAAGGTCAAAAATGTACACAAACTATGTACCCAATAGTTGATTAAAGCACAAATATTTGCATAATTTGCTTCAAAAAACAGTTTCTCAAATAAATGCTACTAACACGAAAGAAAATACGATACCGAGCTAATAATATATTGTGAAATTGTTTTTCATCTCCTTAAATTCATAAACATTTACAATTTTTGATGAAATATATTTTCGGTGAAATCTAATTTGAAGATAGTTTAGATTTTTATCATGATAATGTTGCAAATTGTCGATATCAAAATGTCTATCCCTAGCACATAATAATAATTATATCTGGAAGCGACCAATTCACTTTAAATTTATTACCTTGAAGGGTGGATCTGCGCTCTAATAAGCGATGATTTATTCGGGAACGTCAAATCCTCCGATGTACCTACTAGTAATCCAATATGTAGTGTAACTATATTATACTGAATGAATTGAGCGCTGAGTATACTCATGCAGTTCTTATCAATAAATTGCTAAGTGAGATGCTGTTCCGTTTTATAGGGGTGGTCGTCCCTATTGATTTTTACTTCACTCTCTTCTGTGTGTCAATAGGCACTGTGGAATTATGGCAAGGGGAAACCTTTTATGGAAAGTATTTCCATAATTTTTCACCATTTTTAAATGAAAACAATGATCAATATAAACGATAATTCAATCCCTCAATACTTCATTCTTTGACTATAGCAATTGTTTATTTTAGTTTTTAGAGAACTATGATATTTCAAAGAGTTCATTGTTTAAATGTGTTATCTAAAATAATAAGATACTGTAAATGAGAGCTGAGAGAATAAGTCATTGATATTATTGCGGTAAACTGTTTGGGACTTCATTCTCAATTTATTAAACTTCTAGTTTTCTGCTTAATTGACACATTAAAGGCTTATAGAGGAATAGTTGCTGTCAATTCCCATAAAATTTATTTGTTGATGATTTATTAGTGCAAAAATAAATATTGAAGTTAATTATTAAAACAGAAAAGTTAATCAGATTATCATAATTAGGCACAACATTAACCTTTCCTTACTTTGAAAACTAGAGATCCTGCCCAGCTGTGCGCGCTTGTCATGAAACTTAAGCTTAATAACGCACCGATATTGATTGCGATCATCAAAAAGCTGCTGACTTTCTTCAGGTGGAGAGTCTCGACGAAATTATAGGTGTAAGTAATGTGGCACTTGTCACGTGATTCTTTCCAGCTCAATTGATTAATGGCCGCAAAACTGACATAAAGTGTTAACAGGAAAGCAATTATACTGGATTGTAATAGGCCGGACCTCGGCTGAGCCAATTGAACCTTCTTCAACACACTGACAATGGACGCTGTGATCCATAAAGTGGCTGCGATCAGTTCGGAGGATTTTATCTCCCAACACTGCGATAATTGTCCAGTTAGTAGGAACAGTACGACATTGATAATGGAAGTGAGATAGTAGAGTAAAGAGGTGCAGAAAAACATAGCGTAACAATATTTGTTGGATTCCGTTCTCTCATAGGCGTCGGCCAACAAAATGCTGAGCTTATAAGTTGCATTGATAATTACGATAAACTGTAAAATGGTAGCCAAATTTGCGCTTACTAAATTGATGTAGGAGAGAAATGTGAGAGTTATCTGCTGACTATTGGGAATGTAGCACACGAATAAAATGCACGACAGACACAGCAATATCAGCTTAACAATCCAATAACCATTATGGTAGGAGCCTCTGATAGATGCCGGCTGGTTTACTCTTATTATGAGCAGGGCGTGCACAAGAAAAAATGCTGCCGTTCCCCACGTTAATCGAAATATTAGAAAGTTCACGACATAATCAATCTCTTTAAATTGACAAAATGAAAACTTTTCACTGCAATAGTTGTTTGTTGAATTATTTATAAAATACATTTTCAAAATATTCTTCATGAAATCCTGTCGCAGCATTAGACACAATGTTGACACAATTAATGAAAATGAAGTGTACATTAGGCGAGTAATTTTAGACAGGTCACATTTCTTTTGAGATGGTACTGTGGGATTACTTCTGCAGGTACTATGTGGGTTGAAAAAACAGAACTGAACAAATTGTAGTATGCTGGACATGGTGTATGCGATCAACCAGTGTCTAAAATTAAAGGCGGAAAATCCATCGTGATATTACATAATATTTCGAATAATTGAAATGTCATCAATATTATATAGACTGTCAATGGATTGAGAAAAAAATACGAATAATAACTGTTTGAGTCTGAAGTGTTATAATCTTATTGAATTAATTTTTAAATATTTAATACACATTTCATGACCTCTTGTATCAATTGTTTTATGTCATTGGATCAATTAATAAAAAGTATGATCCATGTGTATCCAATAGAAAAACAACACACTTTTAAAAAGTGTGCAAAAATGCTAACTTTCATCAAATTAAAACTTATATTATAAAAATATACGCAAGTGATCAACAAAACCAATTTGTAGTGTCCAACAGATTCAAATGAGGTGTTGTCAAATATTTTGATTTCATTAATTAAACTCCTTTTATAATTAAATATCATGTTTATCATAAATTGGATATTAAAAGATGCAGAAACTAACATTTAAATACACTGCAAGTTTACTAAAAATATAGAAATTGTAACTTTATCCACAATTCCAGTGTCAAAATTATATGACTTGGTTATAGGTTAGATGCTGGGGTCAAAAAACATTTATGCATGTACATAATTGAAAAAATAATAATATTAAATACATTCTCTTCTGTAAACAAGCATGATCATGTGTACCTTTTATATTTTAATTTGTAGGGTCCAAAAGATTTCTATAATACATCCATATAATAAAATTGTGTATTCTTGGTATATTATTGTTGCACAACTTTTATTTTGTGTATATTAAAATAAGTTTTTTTTTAGATTTTGTAATTCATGTTTGTATGTATTTTGTACGTGTTTTGCATCCATGTTCCAAATATAGATTGAAAAGTAATGAACTCTTTTGTTATTATATAATGTAGTAGCACTAGCTGTTGATGTTAACATATGTATAGTAAATATGAACTGATTCACTTAGTTTTGGTTTCACCTCTTAAAAAATGTGTTTTCTAGTGTCCGAAAGATGGTTGAAAACTTAATTTTTCTTAATTTCGAAAATTTTCGAAAATTTATTCCTATTTTTTTCTAACCACACAAAATGTGTCCATTGATCGTGAACTTGCCATTACTATATATAACATTTTAGAATTCTAGACAACTTTTTCAAAATTTTTAATCAGCATACTGGCAGTTTCCCTGAAACTTGTAAAACAATGTTAACTAACACACTTTGGTGTACCATACCATATATAAATGTGGGGATGAGATCTATACCACTAACTTCCCATCTAAAATCTTTCCTATTTAGGAAATTACTCTTCCTACTCAATCCAAGCTGCATCATCATATACAGGGTCAGGCCAACAATATTTAGATGGTGCGACACATTGAGAGGGGGCATCACATTTATTATCCTTTTCCCCTATAATTTTTTAAAATGTTATGGGATAGGCGCCACCAATTTTTTCTGAAAGGTACTCATCTTTCCTTGAAAAACATGGTGCAACAAATATCGACATGTCGCATGGCCCAGCCCAGCCCTGATATAACTATAAAAACTTTCTGAGTAGAAATATTTATGAAATCAAATTGTGTAATTCATTATTTATAATGCTGCGGTCTGTCAGTTTAATAAAATTACTATTATTTTAAATTTCAAGAAATGTACTAGAATACAGGTCTAAATTTATTTTAAAATTCAAGAAATGGTTAATATTTGTTGTGGACTTCTTTTGCTTTTGCTTTTGCTTATTAAATATTTTTAAATCACTTTTATTTTATAACTTCTTTTAATTGTATTAAGTATAGCAGGCGCGTAGGGTGGGGGGGTCGTTGGGTGCGATCGACCCCCCCTTTATAACTAAGTGCCCTTTTTATTTGTAAAGTATTTTTCTGACACCTTAAATTAACGTTATGAGGTCAGGGACATATGTCATATATACGCACAGGGTGCCCTTTTGAAGAATATTCGACTCCCCCTTTGAAAGTTCACCCTACGCGCCTGTATAGTTTTATATATTTCAATTAAATGAAATATCAATTCAAATAATTTTTTTACATATATATTTTAAAAGCTTTGAATTTGTAAATAAACTATGTATGACCTCCACTTTGGAATAATCTTCCTCTGCCAATTAAAACTGCTAACATATATTTAAAGCTCATTTGATTAACCATTTGTTTGATTATCATTTTTTGAATTATTATATATGTACTTATTTTAACATAATCCATTATAAACATTTTGATTCATTTTAGTGCTTCAATTTATCTCACCCCATATACACTGTGCACATCAAATTTGCTTCATATAATTTGCACTAAAAAGAAATATTTAATCTTAAAAACATTGATACTCATGTGTACTTGAAAATAACTCTATTGACTTTAATCTTCACAATTGGCATTTTAGAAAATTTGGATGGCAATCTGTCAGAAAGTAACATTTGATAAAAAAGGAGCATCTGTTTATATACAAATATATTAATAATAATATCATATTAATATATAGTAAATTTAGCAAATTATAATCATAGCAAAAATTTCCACTTTGAAAAAAGACACTTATATAACCGAAACATATATATAGCTATAATTACAAATAACTCACAAACGGATTCCCAAACTATAAAAAAAATAATTGTTATTTAATTTAGTGCCATTGTTTAAAGTGTTTAAAGTAATTTGATAAAAGAAATAATGGGATATTTCTATAACTCAGAAAAGCGAGAAAATGATAAGATCATTTTTACATAAAATTCGACATTTTTTATAACAAGACTATGAATATTTTTTATTTATCCAGAAGACCACAAGCATAGAATTACTAGAAATAACTAAACTTAGAAATATCTCAACTTGTGGATTTTGGACACGAATTTTTGATTGAAGTTGTTAAGCTGCTAAGCAACTAGTATAATTTGTTTGACTATTTTGCTAATTGGAATTGCGTCAGAAGAAGAAATAGTAAAGAAAATTAAATGCTAGAATTAAATTAAGATGCTTTAATATAACAACAAGATGTTTTTGAGGCATTTTGTATACATCTTTATCAATAAATGTTTTATATGAGGCGATTAGTGCTATTTAAATATATTAATTTTTAAATTTAAGATGGCCATAGTGGATGTTCACATCAGCATATATATACTACTGATATTAGTGCCGAAGTCGAAGACTTTTCATAACGAACAGTCTCACTGCGCACTCAGAACCGCACACTCAGAAAGATGACCGTTTAGTAAAGTAGCTGTTCTTATTGAACTCAAATAACAGACAGATTGATCACTATCAGTATAGGATATGCGCGTTGCATGTTTTATATAAGAACAAAATGCATTATGCTTTTAGTATTAAAAGCTTTCGACATAAAAACTTTTATACACGCGCTTCCATTTTATCGAAGGAAAACCTGGTATATTATTGGTATAAGGATTTTTCGGGTGTGTTTAATAACGGCATAGATAATGTGGAAAGCAGATGTACTCCGTAAATCGATAGATGTCGTTTAGAAGATATAGGTAGTTCAAGAAATAATTTACGATAATATGCCGCTGTGTTAAAAGATCAATTATGATCCACAGTGATGGTGCAATACAAAATTACTAAATATTGTTAGCTGAATATTATACAATATTTTGATATATTATTTTAGGTAGAAACATAAGTGTTAATTCCCCAAAAAATCAAAGAGTGTGTGGCTATCTGGATCGCTTGAATTTCCTGCGGAACTTAAATTTTCCAAATTAATGTTGAAATGACGTGTTTTTATGACATGTAATATATTGTACGGTATGATTATAAAAATCTATAGCAGAAATACAAATTTCTTGCGTATTAAAATAGATTAAACAAATTTGTAGAAATTATTTGAATTATTATGCAAGCTATATTTTACTATACCTTAGAAAATACTGTTTGTTTTTCTGTATATTTATACTTTAGTATAATAAATATTGCAGTTTTGTTGTACTTTTGAATTCAAAAATTAACTAAATTAAACCTTTGATTTTATCAAATATTTGTCTCCAAAAATGATTGAAGGGGAAAATTATCAAAAACCAGATACTGTTTTTTAAGTTTATAAATGTTTGTATTTTTAAATGCATCTGAAACCTACATAGAAATAAAGTGTTAAAATAAAATGTTAAAAGAGTACAACCTTGACATGTTTCTTCCACAGTATATTTTATAGAGAAGTTTTGATGATTGTAGAATAATCATCAAGAGTTATTATCAACAAGGTCAAAAACAGCTTTGAACTCCAAACTGCAGTTTGTCGCGAGCGATGAACGGCGAATATTTTTGTCATTGTTAGAATGAATTTGAAAAGATTGATCGGTATTGTTCGACATGATATCGGGCTCGCAGAATCGCACGTGCTTACGAAATGTTCGATTGCTTTTTAATATTGAGTCCTCTTCTAAAATCATGAATTCCAAGAAACTTTGGCGATTTATCACATTATGATTTCTATTACTCTGTCTGTTTGATAAAATGGAATTGAATGTTCTTGATGAATTTGGGGGTGCTGGGCTTTCGTAAGATTCAGAAGTACGGCTCTTGTTGAATTTCAATTGATCTTCTTCTTTAACAGTGTTGTGAGTTTCCAACCAGCTTGCAGAATTTTCTTCCAATTGGGAATTGTGTTTTTGTGTTTTCCCAGCTTTTGAGATCCGTGCTTTCGTTTTGTGAGTCATAGTCCAATAAAATAGTTAATAAATTTCTATTAATGAATCTGGTCTCTTCTAGATCACGCTCTATAAGAAATTCTCTGCACGCAATAATTATGTCATTGTCTGTATTTATATATCATATCAATACAATAGGAACTATGTACTTCTATCAGAGCGCTTATTCCAAAGATCTTTGTGCTCCAATGACTTTTGAGAATTTAATCTTTCACAATTCAATATTTAGTTTGTAAGAACACATTGAATATACTTTAACCTGATATTCACTATAAATAAATACAAGGATACAGCACAAAAATTGGAATATCTCTCTCAATATTCGATTTCTTAGGGCATGCGCTCAGAAATCAATACCTTATGATGTCAGAATGACAGATATTATGTCATATTAAGTAGCTTTGCAACAAACTAAGAAATTTTCGTAAAATGGTAATAGTCGCCGAGAATAATTGATTCATTTAGTTGTTCGGGGTTATAACAACAACTAAAACAACGATACTTTCCATTTCTATAGATAGTGTTGAGATTATTTAAAGGATTAGAAATGGTTGGCTTTAAGCCCGTTTCTTTTCATACTGATCCTTGACACCATTGCTGAAGATGTACCTATGTACAAGCCAGATTTCTATGGGATATTCTTTACGCGATGACATGGCGCTCATTGAGAAAAGCAGCATGAAGCTAAGCAGAAGACTGGCAGCCTGGAATGAAGTTTTTAAGAGAAATGGTCTGAAGATCAACACAGCCAAGACAGTAAACATGTCTACTAAAACACTGCAAGGTAAGAAGAGCCAGATACAGGAAATCAAGATTGAGGAACAACCAATCAAGGATGTGAAAAGTTTCAAATATCTTGGATCTGTGGTCAACAAGGAAGACAACATCAGTAAAGAGGTTTCTGCACGCATCCAGGCTGCATGGTTTAGTTGGCGCGGATTGTCAAGTATAATGGCAAACTCAAGCTCTACACAACAATTATCAGACCTGCTTTAATGTATGGATCATAATGCTGGGTGCTTAATACAACTAACACCAGGAGACTGGCAGCGACCGAGATGAAGTTCATTAGGAAAATTATGAGAATTATGAGAATATCTTTACTGGAACACATCAACAACAAGGAAATTCTCCGTTCAGCAGCAATACCACCACTAGAAGAAGTTCTCAGGTCAAACCGTTTACGCTGGTATGGGCACATCAAACGCAGAGATCCCTCCTTCCCCCTTGAAGAATCCTAGGATGGGAGCTTGTTGGTAACCGAGCCAGAGGAAGACCAAAAGAAACCTGGCAGAAGCAGATCAAAAGGACATGAAGAAGAAGGAAGTAACTTCTAGAATGGTCTCAGATAGACGCATTTGGCGCGCGAAGACAAGACCGGCCCCTGAACTTTAAGGGATCAGGTCTCTAAGGTTAGCAAGGTGAGCATTATTTAGATTCAAGCAGATGTATGTTTCCTCAGAATCTTCAACTATTTATCTACCAAAACCATTGACGAAATGAGATGTTTCTCAATACAATTCGCTATTCCTTATCGTCGGAAATTCTGAATAATGATTGAATGTTTCGAAGGTGGTATCAATATCTCGTAGGGTAGAACACGAACAAACTACAGTACAACACGACGCTAATGACCGCCGAAACAAAGGAACAGATGCAGAAAGAATTTGACAGAAAGAGTAAGAAAAGCAGTAGTTGGAATGTTGCTGAATCTGACGATATCGGTGACGATCAACAACCTACTGTATGTAGCATTAATTCAGATGGACAGACAAATTGATACTTTATTTGGAGAATTCAACTTCCTTTATTCCTATATCGAGGTGGGAATAAAGGTGGGAGTTAAGTAATGGTCTTTTCGCAAACACAGTTCGATAGATCCGTATACGGCGATCAAACTGGAAATATTGAGTTCGACTACTGAGCAGAACTCTAATCACGTACGCCGTACGGATCAATCGAATTACGAAAAAGACCTTAAAGTTAAGCGAAGACTTGGGCCGGCTCTCTCTGCTGTGGTTGTGTACTTTCGGGAAGGAAATGTTGATAGAGCTGTATAAAGATTAAGATATCGTATATATTATCAAAAGATATGGGCACAAGAATTTTTGCATTTAATTAATTCATCAAAGCTATCAACGAGTTTACCACGAGTTATCATAGCTATCAATAAGTTTACCACGAGTTATCGTAGCTATCAAAGAGTTTACTACGAGTTATCATAGTTATCAAAGAGTTTACCATGAGTTATCATCAAAGAGTTTACCACGAGTTATCAAAGCTATCAAATGGTTTACCACAAGTTATCAAAGCTATCAAAGGGTTTACTATGATCAGTTATCAGAGGGTTAACCACGAGTTATCAAAGCTATCAAATGGTTTATCAAGAGTTATCAAAGCTATCAAATGGTTTATCAAGAGTTATCAAAGCTCAAAGGGTTTACCACGAGTTATCAAAGCTATCAAAGGGTTTACTATGAGTTATCAAATGGTTTATCAAGAGTTATCAAAGCTCAAAGGGTTTACCACGAGTTATCAAAGCTATCAAAGGGTTTACTATGAGTTATCAAATGGTTTATCAAGAGTTATCAAATGGATTACCACGTGTCCTGATGGATCGACGACAACAACTGATGAAAAGTCACAGGAAAATTCTTAATATATTATTATTCTAACTAGATCGTATTTTTAATTTATAAAATTAAATCAGATATACATAAATACTATCATCTCTCACCCTGACTATTCCAAGTTAGTAAAAGAATATAAGATATGTTAATTATAAGATTGGGAGATATTGGGAGAAGATTGAATGAGTAAAAGTCATCGTTATATTTTAAACAAATATATTTATTAAACAAATATATAATATTCATGTGTATAATAATATTCATCAGTAAATGCTAAGAAATAGCAGGTAATAATAATACAAAGTTAATTCTCAGAGTCAATTTTATAAAAAGTTAATGTAAAACACTTATCAAATCACATTATCTCAACAGATTCTATTAAAATTTAAAGCTCAAAATGTTTTCCACACTCTCTTTACACAAATTTACCTATACTGATAGAAAAAATTGAAATCTTATTTGAAAAAGTGAGTCTTACCAGACTGGGGAAAAAATGAAGTTATCACAAAAAGAAAGAA
>JAYJLU010024443.1:0-10198 GCA_036873645.1 Minona dolichovesicula | reverse complement strand
CGGACTGATCACTGACAGCTTGATTCAAGGTGATGAAAAGATCTAGAATATAAAATAAATGCATTGCATTGCATTGCATTGCATTGCATTGCTAATTATATGCAGAATTAGTGTAATATTGTATTTATATTGAAAATGGTGCAAAGCAAAACCAACAGAATTCGTAAACCCTAAAGCCAGATTCGAAGCAAAACTGTACCAACTAGAGGGAAATTGTTTGATTTAATTGGTCGATGGCGCCATCCAATGATAATGATCAACTCTGAACTGATCTCTTTACAGGATGATCTTATTGGTAGAAAGACAACCAATCACTTATCGATAAATACAGCTATAGGAATGTGGAAATAATTGGATTTTATTGGTTCATCTATCTAGTAACATACGTGTTTCGAAAGATCAAGCAAAATTTTTAAAGTCACATGTACCGGATGCAACTATTCGAATAAATTTAATGAAAAAATCCTACGATATGTTAACATACACCTTTAGGAACGTGAAGGCAAGTAAACAAGTTTTGCCATAGAGTAATAACAGTAATACAGAGGTTTCACTCTCAGAATATTGAAATGCATATCGATGGTTGTAGATTACCCGCGACTGACAAATTCCTATTTCCGCCATTAGAAAAATAACAATTTCAATTTATCGCCTCTCCTAATAAACGCCTTCTCTGATTTTAATAATTCGCTCATTGAAAGAACGTATACATTAAGCGCTTTCCAAAGATATAAGAATTATTAAAATTAGAGAAGGCGTTTAGGAGAGGCGATAAATTGAAATTGGTAGTTTTATAATTTCGGAAAAGGAATTTGTCAGCCGAGTGTAATCTACAAACCATCGATTTTCAATTTCTCGCATCTCCTAAACGCCTTCTCTTTTTTTAATAATTCTTATATCTTAGGAAAGCGCTTAATGTAGACGTTCTTTCAATGAGAGAATTATTAAAATCAGAGGAGGTGTTTAGGAGAAATGATAAATTAAAATTGTTAGTTTTATATTGGCCGAGATAGGAATTTGTCAGCCTCGTGTAATCTACAACCATCGATATGCATTTCAATATTTTGAGAGTGATAAGACATTAAGTTTTACCTTTCGGTACACATTCGTATTTAATATATAGATTTGGCAATGATTTCTTAGCAACGCTTCTGCAATGTGTCACATGCAGATGGATGCTCTTCACCAATCTTAAGGAACAGGCCTTTTCCCCGGAGCACCGATTTGAAATATATAATGTGACGTCATCTACACATTCTTGAGTATATGCGTTGCCACATGATGTAGTTTTGTGAGATTCAGATGAAATCGAGTAAAGACCCAGAAATGCAGAGTGTATTACAATATTCTCTGGACAGCTAATGTTCACCGCTTGACCATAACACGTGATTGACCAATCTGAAAAACAATGTATGGAATCTAGGCTTGACAGTGTGTTTGAGGTATTATATATAAGATAGAAACGATAGAAAAATAGACAACTCGTCACTGTACGAGGACAAACGACGCTAACATACATCAGCATTTTTTAACCGTTTTTTATTGTACAAAATCTTGACATTACTTGTGTAAATTAAAATTCGTATTGTCCACCTCATACGAATTCGTATTAGTCCAAATGATTTTCACTCCACTAAACATTTCAATTTTCATTGCAGGCAGAGTCACCTTGACACCTTGTGCTGCCAAGTCGAGCACGACTTTTAGCGACCTCCCAGAATAAAACACGCCACGCACTTCTGTTGGCCGTCCTTCTTTTGAGTTCTGACAGTGCAAAGTTCCTGTGATTTCTTACAGATCTTCAGTCCACCGATGGCGGGGTCTTCCTCTGCGTCTCGTTCCTTCATAGTTCCCAGCCTAATTTGACTTTCCATACTGCCGGCTCTGACGACATGCCCAAAATATTGCATTTTCAACTTCAGAATTACACCAGTGAGAGATGTTGGGTTACTCATTGCTTCCAGGATATCTGAATTCCTCTTCCTGTCGACCCATTGGACTCGGAGAAGTCTTCGCGAGCACCACATTTCGAACGAGTCAATCCTTTTCCTGTCTAGCTTCTTTAAGGTTTAAGACTCAGCCCCGTAGACTACTATGGAGAAGATCAGAGCTTTGACTAGATTGGTTTTAGTCGCTAAAGTGATGTCTTTGTCCTTCAAAATGATGCTTAACTTGGCCATTGCTGAACGCGCGAGAATGAGGCGCCTCTTGATTTCAGGAGTGCAATGGATCTTCTTTTGTTATCTTAGAACCGAAATTAGTCTACTACTTCAATATCTTCTCCTAGGTTAAAAGATTGGATGTTGCTATTTTTCAAGATTTTGGTTTTTTGAACATTTAGAAAAAGACCTGCTCTTTCATTTTCGCGTTTGACTTCTGACAATAAACTAATGAGTCCTTCTTTGCTATTAGTGAGTAAGGTTGTATCGTCTGCGTATCTGAGGTTATTGAGATTCCTACCACCTATCTTAACGCCTGCATCTTGGTCTTCTGTAAGAGCATTTCTAATTATCATTTCCGCGTATAAATTGAACAGATTGGGTGTATTCCCGTCATACACTATTCCCAATTGGAAACCAATCGCAGTTGCCAGAATCAGTGCAAACCGTTGCTTCCTGGTCATCGTATAGTTGCTCGAGTAGATAGACTAGGTGAAGAGAGGCCCCCATGTCTGCGAGGGTCTTCCAGAGTAGACCGTGGTCCACACAGTCAAAGGCCTTACTATAATCAATGAAAACCATTAAAACTTGTTGTTGCCTGTCGTGCATGGTTTCTAGAATCCACCTTAGGTTAGCAATGTGATCTCTGGTGCCTCTATGCTTGACGAAACCGTCTTGTTCTGATAGAAGTTGTCTTTGTATGAAACGCTCGAGTCTTTTTTGAATGATTTTTAACATAACTTTGCTTGTGTTCGAAATAAGAGAAATTATCCTGTTGTTGCTGCATTATCTGCTGTCGCTTTTCTTGGGGAGTGGACTGAAAACCGAACGCTTCCAATCCTTGGGCCAGCAGCCATTGTTCCAAACCTTATTGCACAGGTCTGTGATGATATTGAACCCTTGCATACACAGACATTTCCAGAATTCGATGGGTATTTCGTCATGACCCAGAGATTTTCTAGACAGAGTAGCTGGGGAATATTTTGATCTGGACGCGGATGTTCAGAAGAAGAAATACGCATTCAAAACACAGTATTTTCAGATCAGATGTTACAGCATATCTCCACCCGTTTATCTATTGAAATTTATTGAAATATCCTAACGTAACAAACTACTATCAAAATTTATCAAAATTTCATCGATGTCTAGCAATTAGGATCTAGGTATATATATCCTGGATGACTCTCTCTCTCTCTCTCTCTCTCTTATGACTATCAACTCTTTTTGATTCAAGCTCATATGTTATAGATTGAATACTACTTAACCATTAATATGCAAATTTTTTTCACATAAGTATGTATGCAAATAAACAGTAAAAAAAGAAACATTTTGAAAAACAGGAAATACATGAAGATATTATGCACAACCTCCCCCAAAAGATTTGCTAATATCTGCAAAATTGGTATTAAAATATTATAATTAAAACTAATATTTAAATATATAAAACTAATACATTTAATATTAAAACTTAAAAAATTGACATATTACTTAGCTTGCCCAAGACAAATTTGATTTGCACAAGTAGAATGAGGGCTGTGGAAAAGTTCATCATTTCATGATTCAATATTTTATAATTGAAATTGACATTTGGTAGTTTGGTCACTAAAATTGTAAAATACATTATAATATTATATTGCATAAATATTGGATGATAAAATTAAGCTACTGTCCTCAAGATAGGAAACTTGTAGATACTTACTATATTGTTGAAAAGCTTTCCAACAATGTCAGTAAGGATTTGTCTTATACTGGTAACAATACTACTAATACGATATATTTAGAATCCGTTGTCTTTTCCAATTGTGAGTCATAAATACAATAAATAAAAATTGAAGAATATCTTTATACAATTTTTGAACCTTATTAGATAATATTCATTTTTAAAGGTTAACTTAAAAAATAAAGATAAATTACAGTAAAAGTGCAACTTCCCCATTCATGCAACCTCATTTTTTCAGGGATGTATGTTTGCATTATAACAAGGTTAAATATACCTGTTAAGTGAATTGCCCACTATGACATTTTCAACAGATTACCCCTCTATTACAACCTAACGACATTTTGTAACAATGGAAAATATTTAATTTCATTACAAAGATTTATTATACAACTGCTTTCTGTCATTCTCCAAACACAATATGTAATTAATAAGGAGTGTGTATAAAGAATGTATAGTGGTATTTGAAATTTGGTAACTGAGATGAAACATATATATATATATATGGCTTCAGTTTGATTCAGCACTTATCTAAACATAAATGAGGTGGTTTGATAACTCAGAACTACATTTATATATCTGAGGGCCATACTAATATCACATTAGTGTATAAACATCAATAAGTGTTGCCTTTAGACTGCTAGTCTATTAAGCAGTCATTGGGCAATATTTAACAGTAATTTGAAATCCTTTCTATATCAGTTTAGTTGTCTGAGAGAAAGATTTTAACTCTAACAGTTATAAAACACCATGAAAAGATTGAAAGTCTATAAATAAGCATGTATATTGGACTCTGAAATATCTAAACATTAATAATTACTTGATACATGACTTCTAAAAACTATCACTGGTGCATCAACAATGTTACTTACTCCTTTTCTGTGACTGTACCCTGGTTATTTGACCAATTTTCTCTATATATTATTTGAAAAATACTTATATAGGTTTTAAAATTGTTTATTTTATACTCATGCATCATAATTAATAAAAATGTACATATAACATGAATAAATTATTATCTACATGTATTTCTTTTTTATATGCGTTCATGTTCATACTTATTTTTCGTTGCTTATCACATACCTATGTATATTAAACCAATGTTTTCACACTTAGAATGTACATTGTACAGTTTGTGTATAAATAAATAATAATAATAATAAATTATATTACAAAGGTCAGTTTTTAAGTACAGATCGTTCCACTTAATTTTGATTTGGCATACAAATAACTATAAGATGTTTTTTTAACTTAATATTTTTTGGAGTACATTATGTAAATAAAATGCTTTAAAAATAAATTAAATTTATTTGTATTCATATAACATGTTCACTTTTTATTATTCTATATAGCTATTGTAAAATAGTTAGAATGGTTTTTCATTAAAAAATTGGTGGTTATGGTTTTCCTGGGATTTCATTAATTTTATCTGAGATGTCTATTTTAACCTTTATTGATAGGTTTTCCATGGTTAGCATTTTGAATAATAAAATCATAATCTATCAATTGCTCACATGCAGAAAAACAGTGCATTAATTTATGCTATGCTGATGGGATAGTTTTTTTTCAACTTGGTATAGTGAAGGCAAAACTGTGCGATCACTTATTGTTTCCTTATCTTTGAATTAAATTGAAATTAATCAATATTTGGTATTCTAAAAAAGCAAGGAACTATTGAGATTGATTTACATAATTGCCAAGCAAAATGCTAAGTTATAAGTTTAGATAAAATTGTTATGATTTATTATTGAATTATACATGTGTCTAATTATAAATTAATAATGTTAATAAAGTAAGAAGATAGAAAAAATAATTTTAGTTCTTTTCATTTCATTCTATAAAGTTAAAAAGGTAACCTAAGTTTATGTCTGATAAGGATCTGTAACGATTGACAGGTTATGTGTAATTTGAAAATAAAAATTATATTCCCAGAAAAATCTAGATAAATCATAGGCTGTCTAATTATCCATGATATACATAAAATTGTATATTTTATTCTTTATAGAACAAAATAGTTATTCATGTTTTAAATAATTTTATAAGATAGTTTATATTTTTAAAAATTTGCATGAAAAAAATGAATGTTTTGAAAATTTAAATAAATTAATTGATTGAATAAGTAATGGCTATCTGTTCACTAGTGGACTAATAAATATCTATTGGTCCATAATCCTAATAATTTCAAACAGACTTTCTGGACCAATAGCCCTTTTGATTGAATGAATTTGCTATATTTGGTCCCTATATTTCACATTCAACCAGGGAAAATTATTAGAAATACTAAAATTTACCAAAAAGATTATATGAATCCAAAGTTTATAGTTGCATGTTTTATCTTGACATAATTCAAATTACGTTATTGAAATGAAATAATGAAATAAAAAGTCCAAATATTTTACGAATAAGTTAAATTTAAATTTTGTCAAATGTAACAGTAAACAATTATTTCTGCTTTTAACGAATTAAAACTATAATACTATTTTTTTTAAATCATAAAAAATAGTTCTCATAATACATATTTGTTAACGTGAGGAAGCATAATATTATACCAACCATTCTCATTATATTCTAAAAAATATAACTTGGATAAGATCAGGCAAAGATCAGAATAATTAAAATGAAAATAGGCTTCAGTTGTGTTAAATAACAATAAATCAAACAGTTAGGTATTGGCCTTATGGGCCGTAGCAAAGTTCGTTTTTATTAGTTGATGAATTCCTTAAAGCATAAGCAAATCCTCAAAACAGCGCAAATTCCTCTTTGTTTTGAGGAATTCCCCACGTTTCAAGGAGTCCCTCAACTTTAGTCTCGTCAAAACTAAAAAATAACTCTTCTCATCGTGGCCTATAGTACTACATACGATCGCAATACCTGCGGATAGCTTTGGCAGAAAACTAAATAAAATACGATACATATTAAAAATAGACAACATAAAAATTGATAAAAAAATGTTATCTAGATATTATATATACAAATAAAATTTACATGTAAACCTCGGGATAAATTAAAATTATAACCGCATTCAATTATCATGACCATATAGAGATCTGAATGCATACCAGGTGAAAATACCAGTAGTGCAAAATATCAAAAATGTTTCTTTCAATATGTATACTCTCTTTATTAGATTGCGTTCTGTTTCTAGAAGTCGCAATTGGATCATGTTCTAAAATCTGTACAGACGCACGCACAGTTGCATATTGTCACGCAATAATTTTTTTAAATAATTATAATGATACTTTTTATTAAATGTAAAGCCATACAGGATTACGGGACTATATATAATGAACTACATATATATGTATTCTTAATCTGTCAAACGCAGATTGTTTACAGATGCACCTGCATAATGCTGTTGATGGCAGTATATTTAATTTGCTTTTAGAGATTTGCGTATTTTAGTTTTCCGTAGGGAGTGTCTTAATTAGAAGTGTGGAAATTCTCAATTGTTTTAAACATCCATTAGGTATATCTAGAATCTATAATGTATTACCAGCGCTGTTGTTTATTGGATCCAGAGCTTCTAAACTTCTCTTAGCATCCATCACATTATGAAAGAAGCGCAATTAACAGGTTTTCTATTAATACCTACAGAATAGAATGGCTTGGCAAAAGTAATTCAAGTGAGTTACGTTAAATAAAATATTTAACTTTATGAGCTCTAATATAGAACATTTATATCTCAAAAATTTCTAAAACATATTGGGGACGTAAACAAAAAAACGACAGTTTTATATGTGTTAAGGAAAACTTAAGAAAATGACCGTTTTTTCTGTTACACCCTATATATTCCTATTTATTGTTGCGAAAAATGTGTTGAGAATATATTTAAACTCGCTCAACTTTCGCTATCAGATGATCGGTATAGGTAATTAGAAAAAATATTGGTACTTTTTAGCGTGAATATATATATATAGCCGCGCCAAAAGTCACCGGAATCGAACAAAATTTTATCATTTTTGGTTATCATAATCGTATTTGTCTCTTTTTTCAAAGGTAAGCTGGGATAGAGGAGAGAGAGAGAGCATAGAGACATAGTCAGAGAGAGAGACAGAGACATAGACAGAGACATAGACAGAGAGAGACATAGAGAGAGACATAGAGACATAGACAGAGACAGAGAGACAGAGAGACATAGACTGAGAGAGAGAGAGAGAGAGAGAGAGAGATGAGAATGATATTTGTAGAAAGAGAAATGCCATTAAATGTATTTATATACATTTCTTTACAAAAGTACACTAATAAAACATGAACTATAATAAACTCTGTGATCCTATAATTCTGAAATCATTTTAACGTAAATAATGTGTTTGTTTGTAAGTTGTAATTTCTGTTTGTATCAACTCTTTCTTTGCAGACCTTTCGAAATAGGGATATAGATATACCTACCATATCAGATTTTCTTAAATTGCCTTCCTTTTTTCCCTTTGCCCCAAATTGTTTTCAAAATTATTTTCAAATTTTATTCAAATTTCTTTCTTTCAACTTTTGTAAATGAATTACAATAATTCTAATTGTCTAGGTAATTACTCCTATATATTCCCATAAATAACTTACCTGTTCTACCCTTCTACCCTTTTAGTTGGGTTGTTATCTGTTGGGACAGTAATTTTTCTAAAATTTGTAAGTTATTCATAATTTGAATTGCACTTATTTAAATATTTGATAAAAATCATTTTAGAGGAAGGGTGAGGGAGTCTTATTTTAAAAAGAGCGATGCTTTTGAATTGAATTGAATTTCGCTTCGCATGTTAGCATTATATAACTGAAACTGAAAATTTGCGAAAATTATTTTATTTATAGTGAAATAAAGAGAAAATTGCGTTTGCATTTTCGGACAATCAAATAAATGTGTCTCCGGGGATAACTTTAAGCTCATTGTATCCACGAATAAATAGAATATTAAGAATCGCTTTGGGATTTTAATTTGTCTTCATTTATTTTCTTTCTATTATTCTCAGATGCAAACAAAGCAACAATTTTCGTATTTTAAACAAAGCAAATAATATTCTGATAAAAAGTCACATTTCCAAATTCTGTGTATAAACTGTTGCTGATTTTCTCCATTGCTGATTAAGACTTTTTTAATCTCACTTGAATATAAACTAATGAATGAGATTAATATTGTGAATTTAATTAAAGAAAAACAATGAATTCATTGTTAACATAAACGAAACAACAGTTAAGTTTTTCTCCATATAAAAGAGAAAGATAATTGAAAATGTTTCACAAAAATCGTAAAAGTTTCTTGACAAGATGCAAAGGGTAAGAATTTCGATGATTTCTATGTATATGTATAATATCTGTCTTTAATTTAAAATGTTTTATAAACTGCCATAGGTGAATTAGAAATCAATTAAAGCTTTCATTTAATACTATTGGTGTTATTAATATTTAATTTTCAGAGTATGATAAATACAGCATCTTATCTCCAATTATCTGATTTCTCTTTAAGATTGTTGACTTTGATGCTGTAATTTTACGTTACGTTACTTTTTTGAAGGAAATATATTAAAGTATACATTTCCGTCAAAAAGGTAACGTATAGTAAGCAAATGCCAATCAAGAAACCATTCTTTGAAGATACAATCCAGTTTTCTACAGAATCAATTAGAATTCAGGATATGTATTAAAGTGATTCAGATTGAATATTATGTAGTTTTGTTTACAAAGAAATTTATTTTGAGTTTAGTTTATTTCCAGTTTATCAATAACTCAAAATGTTATCTTCCTATAATTCTAATTCAATATATGTACATTTCCAATACTGTTTATAACATTGAGATAAATGACGAGCTTTCCTTTTGAAAAAGATTGTGTAAGAAATCATTTCAAAATGAGTTTAAAAATGAATCGACACAGTAAAACAAATTTACTACCCTCTGCTTTTGTTAAGACATGCAATTACTGTTCTTTTCATCTGTTGGGACAGTAATTCCCCTTTTATCTGTTGGGACAGTATTTCCCCTCTTTATCTGTTGGGACAATAGTTCCTCTCTTTATCTGTTGGGACAATAGTTCCTCTCTTTATCTGTTGGGACAGTAATTCCTCTCTTTATCTGTTGGGACAATAATTCCCCTCTTTATCTGTTGGGACAGTAATTCCCCTCTTTATCTGTTGGGACAGTAATTCCTCCTTTATCTGTTGGGACAGTAATTCCCCTTTTATCTGTTGTGACAGTAATTTTTCTCTTTATCTATTGGGACAGTAATTTCCCTTTTTATCTGTTGGGACAGTAGTTCCTCTCTTTATCTGTTGTGACAGTAATTTTTCTCTTTATCTATTGGGACAGTAATTTCCCTTTTTATCTGTTGGGACAGT
>JAYJLU010024109.1:0-10204 GCA_036873645.1 Minona dolichovesicula | reverse complement strand
TGCCACCACAAGAAGATGTCCCAGGTTCTTCTGAGTTTTCTCCTGACATAGACAATCTGCCACCACAAGAAGATGTCCCAGGTTCTTCTGAGTTTTCTCCTGACATAGACAATCTGCCACCACAAGAAGATGTCCCAGGTTCTTCTGAGTTTTCTCCTGACATAGACAATCTGCCACCACAAGAAGATGTCCCAGATTCTTCTGAGTTTTCTCCTGACATAGACAACCTGCCACAAGAAGAAATCACTGATCAGATTTCTTTAAATATGGGCAGTTTTAGACTAATTTAGTTTAGAAGTGTTTCTTAAACATACCATTTTATCGTAATGATATTCTGTTTTCAACAGCAAAATATTATGGGAATGTTTAAATAAATCGTAGTGTAAACAACGCACGTTTAAAATGATCTGCATCTTTTGAGGCAGAATGGAATAGAAAGAGTCTTTATTATAAAATTGACACACGCAATTCAATTACAATTTGCAAATAATCAATTATCTATAGTAGAAAAACAATTTATCGAGTAAAGGGGACAGGTTTGAATCCAAGTTATGTAAAAGTCTGTTAATGAAACTACGTTTGTTATTCTCCGTAAGGACTGGCAGCACATGATTGTGACGTCTAGGGCGGATTTCGTACTTATTTTGAATTGTTGGCGGGAGGAGTTTATGTAGAACATGTCTGCCATTTTCTAAAAGTTGTTTAAAGAGCTTCCGGTCGAGTGCTCTCATATTTTCCTGAATAATAATCGACTTCATAGATACTTTGATACGAATTTTATACTTGATGAATTGGTCTAAACGATGTTTGTCATTTTGACTTAAAAACCCGTGCCACGTTTGGCTGGCGTATAGGAGTTTTGCAATGACAATGTAGAGTATGTATTTTATCGCGGGTCATACCTCGGCAGATGGTTATATTCAAGAACTGCCGGTATTTGAAGTGAATATTCTTTAAAAAATATATGGTATAGGTATGCAAGTGCGCTATCTTACCTTAGAAAAGAGACACAGTTTTCGGAATTCGGCACGTAGACTTTATTAATATGGATGATGGAATTTAGTCCTATTCATTTAAAACGAAATTATTGATAATTTATTATCTTGGCTATTTTCGTACATTTATATACTTAATCGTATTTCGACAAACATTTTCGTACTATGACAGCTGTCTGAGTTAGTATTTTCTGAAAATTTAAAATGCGTTTAGTATTTTTATAAAGCGTTTTATAATTTTATCACTTTGGGATTTAATTAGGACAGCAAAATGTGATAGTTAAAGGCCAAAATATCGAGGAAATTTTCAAAAGTAAAAGAATAAGACATATTATTGATTTTTTGAAAAAATCAATAAAAGCCACTTATCCCGGAAAATATACTTTCTAAAATTTAAAATTTGATAAACCCTTAAATTAATTTTGAAAATGAAGTTTTTGAATTCCACTCCACATTATATAAACTATACATGCATTTTTTCAGATTTTTTCACAAATTCTTTATTAATTAAAAATATTTTCCAAAAACGGTTTGTTGTCAGTTTTATGTATAAAACACAAGTTTTAAAGGAAAATCAGCTTCATAAATCATTTTTAATAGGATTTCACTCCTATTTAAGAAACAATAATGAAATTTTATTCACGAATATTAGTCTAACTTTGATTTATATTATATTCTGCAATATTCTATTAAAATTCTTTCACTGACATTATCTATGCATTTATCAAATAATTATGGTCATTTTCGTTACTAAAACAATTCAAATTTACCTTCCCATATGGTTTTGCTTACCTAAAAAACATTAACCTTGACCTAATTCGTCATCAAAATTAGGTACGATAATAAATCGAATTGGCGGTGAACAAAGTGGCTCATCTAAAAGCCCTTAGCAGCATGTTTTTTGCAGACGACAAAATTTCCGTGTATCTGTTGTCCACTTTGCGATGTGGGGCAGAAAGTAATAGCAAACTGTCAAAAAGGTTTCTTTCGTATGGTTCTGTGATGATTGTTGAGCAATTGTATTCTTGCAAATCTATTTATTCAATATACACATGCCAGCCATGTCCACACGTTATGTCTTGAACATGGTTTCATATGTTGATAAATTTTAAAACGGCTTAGAAATGGGTTTGTCTGAGTCTGTGGTTTTATCATTGATTGAACCATATTTTGAATTTGGCATAAATGTGACAACTGACAATTATTTTACATCAATACGTCGTTCACATTTGATGCGTGTTATGTAAGAACAGAATGTTAGTACATAGGTACTGTTTGAGCCAATCGCAGAGAGATACGACAGGTTTTGAAAAACGTGGAAAAGGGTCCCATCTACACATCCAAATTTGCCTTTACAAAAGATGTCATTCTCTTGGCATACAAAGCTATGAAAAACAAATCTATGTTTGTTTTATATGGTATACACAACCAGCCAAAGATAGATAAAAAATAATCGTATTCTACAATACAGAAAAAGGGTGTTGATACAGCTGACCAGATGCTGCGCTGGTTCACAAAGTCTGAAGTCGTACATCGCCAATATAGTATGTTTTAACCTTGTTGAAATCGTTGTTATATCAACTGTTATCAATAGTTTATAACTCTTCACATCGAAGTGGATCAACCTGATCTGCGGGTTCCTGCTATGCTCATTTATTTGTAGAAAGTCTATGCCAAGTAGAGCGTCCTGTGGCGTCATAAAACCCAACCCAGTGATATGTTCACAAATTATAATCCTGTTATTTCAGTTGACAAGAGGAGATACTGCCAAAAATGTGGCAGAAAAAGCAATAATTTTCTATTCACAAATGTATGTTTGGTTATTGTATGTCTCCTATTGTCAAAATGTTTATATAATATGTGCTAAATAAGTCGATATATCAGGAGTTAATGTTGGATATGTCGTTGATATGCATGTATTTATAAAATAGTATGTTCTGTTTTTCTGTATTGTTCTTATTGCTAAATAATGTTAAATAAATAAAAATGATTAACAATTAATTGTACATACTTATATTTTATTCAACCTTGTTAGGTATCATCAGTCGTATATAGAGATATCCCCTCTCTGCAAACCAAATGAAATTTAATGTATTTAAATCAATAATATTTGATGTACACTAATGATAATTAGAAAGTTTATAATTCTTGAACAATTTCTGTTGACATTTCCCAATAAAGCCAAAAATAGGACCATTTACTACCAAGAGCTACATGCCTTAAAATGCGAAATTTTAATCAACCCAGTATTCTTTTTTGTCTGTTCAGAACATTTTTTAAGCCTGAAGATTTTCTGAGAACGAAATATTGTCTTTCTCAAAGTGGGTGCGGTTACCAGCATTCCTAAGCATCTGTAATGTGTACTGAAAGTCGGGACAAGAGAAATTCAAATGAGGCTGAAATCTAACATGGTTATGACCAACACTCTTAAAACGACAGATATAAAAAAATATCAGAAATTAGCTGGGAATTATTAGCAAGATCTTCAGTCAGCTCAAATGGCGAGCAATAACTAAAATGGCAACACAGTAATCGAACTGATCCAGAAAAAAATCAATAACTGTTTCAATAATTTCCTATATTTCTTGAAATATGTAAGTATTGCAAATATTTTATTGTAAAAATCAATACGAAACAACTGGTTTACCGAAAAGGATAGAACACTATCATTTAAATTCAACAACTCCACACTAACAGGCAAATGGGCTCATATTGAAAGATTACATGAAAAGGAGAAAGACAATACATATGATTACGAAGAACTGGTATAACATTTACTGCTGTCTATCCAAACCCAATCTAACGTCAAAAGGTAAATTTGATGACAAAGTTGTGCCAGCTTTAAAGCCTGATGGCTTAACTGAAACAGCTGACACTTTGGAATTTCTTGTAAAATAATTAATGTAGAAGATGCCAGAGCTTTTGTGAAGCTAAATGATCATTTAAAAATCCGGATGACCAAAGACTTGAATTTTAAAAGATATGGCCTCACATCTGAGACTAGAACCACTTTTTGTCAACACTTTAAATGGTCTTGTTCATTTTGTTTGTGTTCTTTTGTCAACCGACCATAAATATGTACACGAGATCATCTTTAGGCTGAGTTTGGTCTATATAGGCAATAACACGTATGTTTTTTATCAGTTTGTTTCATTTGTTGTTTTTAAAAGTATTCATTAAGTAATGAATACTTTTTAATACTTATTTAATACTTATACGGAAATGGTTAATAAATATCAGAAGAAAGGATTTAGATAGTCAAGTTCTTTTTACAAGAAGAAAGTTATATGTCGTGACCATTTTGAGAGCTACATGTATGTATGTAAATCCCAATGACAGAACTTCAACACTTTCTTTCAATGATGAGCCAACAATAATCAATTATCCAAATCCTCCCAAGGCGGTGACTCGTCAACGTAAAACACCTGTTAAACGTCAATGCTTAGATGATTTACAACCATCACATGCAGTTAGTGGAGTGGATACACTTCTACACCACCTAAGACACATTTTGAGATTTTACCTGACAATTTATCAAGTCATCCAAAATCAGTTTCATGTCAAACCATTGAAGCAGCTCGCAATATGTCATCCTCAAACTGCAGGAAGCATTTGTGTCAGACAGAAGTATTTTCAACAAAGAAAGCAAAATTTAGTCATGTATGGACGAATAGCCAGCCTTCAAAATAATAAATTAAAAAAGAAAGCAGGTTCAAAAGTCATCCAAGAAACCGAAAAAGATGATGTTAGAAAATCTAATTTACCCCCTCAATTGCAGATAATTCCTTCGTCACATTTACCTTCTCAAGAAAACTATGTAAATGCATGACCACACAGCACTTGTCATCAGTTGCTTTGATGAACATCCACAGGGGACATTCTATAAATATCATGACAAAGTTGTTAAAAAAACATTTATCCTGCACCCATAACAGTTTGAGATGAAAAACCTTTAAACTAATGAGTAATTGAACGAGTAATGAAAATTTACTTTATGACTAAATATTTTGAAGACTACACATCTAACCAGCTTGTGATTAGGATTTGGAGGGCTGCAAATGGTTGAGTTACAGTCTCAAGCCAACAAGGCACTCATGCACATAGAGAGCATAATTAATTGTCATTAGGTATCAACCAGGATGGATTAGGAGGAGCATCAACTAGTTGAAGTCTATTGTTTGGTTATATAAGAGTATAATCACCCTGCAATGAAGGTGGCTATGACTAGTATACAAATAGGGCAGCCAAATTAGAAGATTGACTCAAGTATTAATCAAGTATAGCAAAATTCACTGTAATTAGTCTTGATACATTACAAATACTGTGGTTTGGGAATGAATATACCATCCAAAATATTCAAATTACAAAGAGTGTTTATTTATAGAGTGTGAATATCCATAAAAATATTTAATCATGAATGCTATATGCAGATTTATTCATTGGGAATCTTATTAACCCTTATGGGTATGCGATGTAACAAAATATTACAAACAAATATAAATGTTCACATTATTGAAAATGTAATCAGATGCAAAACACATCCGATTCAAGGTCGAAGTCATTATATCAAAACTTTAAAGACAAACGAACCACCATATCCTGCAAATATCATCAAAGCGAATGTGCCTGTTCATCAACTACAATTGACAAGCCAACAATGACTTACAGTGAAGACTCGGCCAAAAATAGAGAGAAGTTGTCAAGCTTTCAGCTTTGCTGCAGTCAAGGTGTGGAATGCTCTACCCGAAAAAGTTAGAACTGTTATCATATTTAAATTCCTGATCTATTATATATCTAAACATACCTAATTATCTCTGTTCACCTCTGAATCACTTCTTTGCAACTTTATGGTTTAATAAATACAAATTCTTAATAAAAAAGTCTTTCTATTATAAACCCAAGAGTATTTTAATAATTGAAATGTATTTTCATTTATCTAGCACACATATTTTTTAATAACTGAACAAGTCTTGACATGTGGCCTAGAGGTATTTGACATAAGTCCTAGAGAATTTTATATTGTTATTTGAGATAAATAGAATGGATCAACCTCCAAGAAGATTGACTGTTAGACAAGCTGTAGCAGCTTTAGGTATCAATATCTATGCTGATCATGATAATGACCTTACTGTGATCATGACTCTCATGATGGTGATCGTGAAAGAGTTGATGTAAATGTGGCTGCTGGAAACATAGTGGATGATGAGGGTGACTTAGATGCATTCTCTGAATACTCATGTGACTCTGACAACAACAAAGACAATACAGGCAATGTTATTGACAATGAAGAGAATTCTTATGGCCAATGAAATTATGTATTCTTTGAGACCTGTAAACAGACTTTTGAATCGTAATATTGTTAGTGATCATCCTCATAATATTCTAAATGTTGGAAATGAAATGGAGGCTTTCAAACTCCATTTGACTGAAGATATCCTGCAAAATTCTTCAAGAAACTAAATAGAAAAATCATAGACATGGGACCAAACAACCATTATTATGCTGGCTATTTTTGTTATGAAAAACTATTAGCTTGTCTTACTGTCATAATCAGGGCTGGATCTGATTGTGATAATTTTACTTCAGTCAATGAACTTTGGAGTGAAATAGATGGAAAACTGTTTTATCATGCTACTATTGGTTTGAATTGTTTAAAAATTTTTTTTTTGATGACTGTTCGATTTGACAACACCCATACATGAAATCAATAAAGAGAAACAGATTGACTGGCAGCAGTATCAAGCATCTGGCAATGCTTCACTACAAATCTACAACAATTCTATGTTCCTGGATATATTTTGACAACAGGCTACCGAGGTAATATACCTGGCCAGACATACATACCTTCCAAACCATGCAAATATGGCCTTAAGATTTTTGGGTTGTGCGAGGCCACAATGGGTTTTGCATTAAATGGACAAATCTATTGTGGGCAACAGCCATGTGAAGCTCCTTATCTAAATCTTGGTAAAGACATTGTCATGAACTTATGTATGCCTTATTTCAATACAAAGCGGGACATAGTCACTGATTAAAATGATTATATTACTATATATATATATATATAAGATGTTTTCAATTTTATTATTACATATTGCATACATAATTTGTTGTAATTATATATATCAATTAAATGCAATAAATTTGTTTTTTTTATGCATTTTCCCAGTGTAGCATTTTGTTACATGCTGTACCAATGGTATATGTTGTTTTATGCATACTGATAAGGGTTAATCTATTTTATTCCAGTTTCCCATTCAAGGCCAGAACTGCAACCTCAGAAACCTAGCATTTAGGTTGGAAAAGCAGATAGCAAAATTAGATTATGACTGTACAAGAGATGAATGGGACAAATAACCCACGGTACTTACCCAGCCAGAATAGGTGCTACAGAAGGAGAAATTATGGACAGGCTAGCATTTATATTGGTTTACATTCATAAATTTATGAATTACATGACATAAAATGTAAAATAAAGCATAGTAAAGCATAAAACTGATTCCAAGTGACTAAGCTGGGTGTGATAGATAGCTATAAAAGAAAGTATTAAAAATTTAATAGTCTGAAATTATATTATTGTTTATATTCCATGACTTTTCCATGACTTTTCCATGACCTGTATGGACCATGTTGCTTCTAATTTTAGCAAGTCAGTCAATAAGAAAGTCAACTATGTAGTTTCTTGCAGGGTTGCACTTTATATGCAGCAATTTAAATTTAATTGAAAGTTAACTTCATATAACTCAAATGAGTAAAGAAATGTAAATTTTGATAAAAACTAAGCAGAGCACAAACTTTCTTAAATGCTTAAAGTAAATAATTTAGTTTTATCAATATGAATTGAAGTTTCCAAAAATGTTAAAGCAAATGCTCTTAACATCTGTCAGCATGATTTGGTGTGAAATAATTGTTTCAAATCAAATGCTTCATTTTTATTTTAATCTTTTTTAAATGAATCAAAGCATTGCTTCGAAAACTAAAGGTAAAGTTTAAAGCATTTACTTCATTTATGGCCCAATAAATAAATTCAAACCAATGTCAATAAATAAATTACTTACTCTCTAAATCTTATAATATATGACTACAAGTTATTCAATCAATTCAATTAATTCGATTTATCGATTTATTGGTTTTTATTATGTCGTTTTATTGAATAGCGAGACATAACCTATGAATAGTAGACGCAGATCATTAACATTTTATAAACCAATATTTCGCAAAAAGAAGAAATATGTGGAAAAACTCCTCGTAACAGCGCAATTTTGCAATTGTTTCGAGGAGTTCTTCAAGATTCAAGGAGTTCCTCAACTAAGAAAATTACTTGCATACGGCCCTTAGATTTTACAACACGAACGCGGGTTTAGATTTTGCATTTGATTTAATTTGTTTTTAAAATTGATTGTATTAGAGCTTTGCGTGATTTATATGATTATAATCTTGCAAACTATTTGATGTTTTTGAAAGTTTTGAAATTACCTACGTACCATAAAACGACCAAGGTGATTTTAAAAGCCATCTATCAGAACCCTATTTGTTTACATAACGATAATTTATGAGTTAAGAAAATCATCAATGATTTTTTGAAAGAATCCTGATAGGTAGTATTGTTTAAATACTTAAAAACTGTATCCCCTTTTATAAAATCCCTGTCAATTATTTTTTAATTGAAAGTAAATAAATTTTAACCAATCAGAGCGTCCAGACGCCAAATCTAAAACGAATTCATCGCCATTGATATTCTCGATATAAACGTTTAATTTGTTTAACGCTATGCTTAGAAACTACGACTAAGAAATTAAATCTAAACGCAAACGCAAACGAGTTGTAAAATCTAAACGTGACAAAAACTTGACAATGATACGCATTGTCAGAACTAAAAGATTTTTTAAGTTTAAACACCAGATATATAAAGGATCCAAATCATGCAAAATATTACGATGCCAATAATAATAATAATTTATTTAGGAGTAAAAACAAGATAAAAACATTAGAATTATACAATGCAAAAAAATCAAAAAGGATTATATAAATTTTAAACATTACAATTTAACCCTCTGAGTACCAGGCGAAAAGTATAGCACTGGGGTTTTCGAGACACCTGGTACTTAAGTGGTAGTCGCTATTTCACAAGACATTATCAGCACACTAGACAGAATTTTAAATTGATTGTTAGTGCTTATCATTCAGGCATATAAATATGAAATTTACAAGGTATTCATTAGTCTCTAATTTAACACAACTTGTAGAAAAAATTAACAGAAATTTGACGTGGGTCGTTTTAGACCCAATTGGTACTCAGAGGGTTAAATAAAATGGGATATACCATAAGCAGGGATAAAAAACAGCTTTCGGCTGATAGTTTATATCTACAAATTATAATTGCCGATGTTTTGTCGTAATTTGTACACATTTGTACACATTACAGAGAGATGATCGTATGTGATTCTGCAAGTGGTTCGATTGCTTTATACTTAATTATTTTTAAATATATGTATTTATAAAGTCTATACTTTTGTTTAAAATGCATTTCTATTTTCGATATTTTCTAAAGATTGAGGAAGGTCATTCCACAAAACACCATTGCTCTTTCAATGATTTTATTTTTACTGATATATATGCCGTGGTAGCAACTTCGAAGTTAGAAAGTATTTCTTAAATTTCTGCCATTAAAATGATTTATCTTCATATTTTTGTGAAAAATATTTGTCGAAGAATTTGTTTAATTTGATTCGGATGATGCACAACTTTGTGGCCATAGAGTAAGTATTGAACCCTATATAGATAAGGTGAAACCTTATTATTACTCTATGTTTGTGGCTTATTACTAGGGTTCTAAGTCTCATCATATCATTGATTTTCAGTACATACATTCTTTGTGAATGGAGTTTGTTCCTTTGCCAAACAGACACTTCCACCGTAAAACAATTTCGTTGCATGCTTAATCGTTTATTATTACACCAATGTTTGCTTTTAAAATTTCAGCATTTACAAGCGTTTTGATTGAATTGTGACATGAGAGTTAATGAGTAGTAAGGTGAACCAGACTTGGCCCACCCGGGGGGGAGGTCATATATATATATATGTGGAAAAAGAATTTGCGTGCGCGCGCGGCGTGAGAAAAAAAAATATAGTAGGGGGAGGGGGGGGGGGGGGGGGGGGGGGGGGGGGGGGGGGGGGGGGGGGGGGGGGGGGGGGGGGGGGGGGGGGGG